>JALLPI010000189.1:0-44449 GCA_036939935.1 Cyclotella atomus | reverse complement strand
GACGATGCGGGGCACACCGCTGATGGCGACGGGGTGATTGCAGGTGCAGGAGAGGCGATGATTTGAGGATTGATGGCCATTGTCGTGTTGTGTTTGTTGATTGGTTTGTGTTTGGCGACGAGGGGCGATGAGAGAGCGTGACTTGATTAGACTAAAATTAACATAGGAATTAGTACTTAGAAAGTTGGAACTTTTTGGCGGACGGGTGTCAGGGCAGAAGTGGAACTTTTTTTTTGGACAGATTAAGTAGTGGTTTTGGTGATTGTGAGTGCAAAACTAAAGTTGCCAAATCAGATGTGCATAGGAATAAGTAAGGTACAGATTTATGCAAATAAACCTTGAGCTTTGTATATAAATTTCTTTATACAAATATTCATAGCTGTATACAAATCATTGCGCCTCTGCAGATAGAACAGGAAAGAATGCAGGACACAACGGGATGCAGAATACAAAATTGGACACAATATTAGCTATAATCGGGACTGTTGTAGCTTCTTTGCTAAAGGTCGGAGTCTTGATTCGCAGGTCTCTGGGGGAAGAAAGTCTCTCAAGAACCAAAGACTAGGTAAGTACTTTTCTAAGAGCGACGTCGCCTTCAAGTCCCGTGAAATGGTGAAGAACAGAAAAGACGTTCGTTCCGTTCGTGAATAACTGAAACTCATACAACTTTTAGCGCCCAACGCACTGCTCACACCAACGCTCGGTTTTGCTGGTGTCTCATGTTTTCACGCTACTCTTGATGAAAGATAACACTCAACAACAAAACATCAGAGCCAGTCTATTGTCAATGGGGGATCTCCCGGGGAGTTCCCCCAAGGGAGTTCCCCCAAGTAGGAGTATCACTTTTCACGTCCAGAGGAGGGGTGTCCATTGAAAAAATTGATCGTATCAACTTGGGGGAACGAAGCATGAGCTCTGCCAAGTCTCCGTAACAGTGACAGAAATGCAAAATGCCAAATCGCTTCTTCAATACAAACAACATCATTGCAATGCCGCTCTGTTGTTCCGCTGTATGCATCCTCCTCACCATGGTGGCACATTACCGCCTCTTCCTAGTTCACATGCAGCCATAAATCATGGGTCTATCATCTATCGCAGTCAACGAAGCCACAACATTCTACTCACTGCTGCCACGGTGTTGGAGCTTCTTGATGAGGATGATGATGAATACATTTACTTGTGCGGTAGGCTGCTGGACACCAAAACCATCACGCGAACACGCAAGACTGTGGAAGAAATGTTTAGCCAGTTGGGGGGCTATGCCAAGCAAGCGTGGAAGTCAGATCTGCAACAATGCCGGCTGTGAGGAGCTACATCTTACATCTTGATGAGCAGCACCAAACTCTTCATCCAAACTCCTCAGCGATTCCATCTATCAACCTTCCCAGATGCAGAAAAGTATCGCAGATGAATCGTTCAATGGAATTATGCAACAACCAACCTGGTATTAATTAAGTAACAATACAGCGGCAGTGGAAACTATTGCTTGTGGCTACTGCAGCTTGATCAGCACAAACATCCACACCAAACTGATTATTACTAATCTCCACCATTATTGTACCCAACATTTAATTTACTTTTATGCGAGCACAGCAAGGATTGCTTCTCTGTTAGATTGGTAAGATATGCATTGCACAGTATGTTCTTACTCCATCATCTATTTATTCCGGTTATATAACTATAGTACTTGCTAGGTCCACCACAGAATACTATCCCACTAACCACAGCCTGAGTCTGATTCATTTTGTTGCTAATGTAGACTGTTATGCGATTGGTTTCGAGGCCGATCATTGATAATACTTCCTTCATGATGAGCAAGAGTGGCTCTGAATACACCAGATATACAGGCGATTACACATTGTGATGGGTGATGGCGGACGATTGCTGGCGGATTAAACAGTAGTGATGGGGCGGTGACGCCAACAATTAGTTCGGAATGAATTGGAGTTATAGCTTGCCGCAGTTTGGAGGCCGATGACACTGATGTTGTCAGCACAGGCGAGTTGGGGTCAGTGTATGTGCCCCATCTCTGGGGTGATGGCAGGCAATTGGCAGGTAGTTTGTGTGGTAGAGAGGCGGCGGGGGGTGTTGATGGGGGTGTTGATATCGATGGGATGGAATTGAAAAAATGGAGAGTTGGCGGAGCTCCCTGCTTGCGGAACTCTTGGCCCACGAGTTCAGCAAGCAGGGCGATCCGCCAAGTTCGACTCGACTCCAATTTCAAGGAGCTCCCCCAAGTCACAGTGACACATTAACTTGGGGGAACTCCCTTGGGGAAACTCCCCGGGAGATCCCCCATTTACAATATAGACTGGCTCTCATGCCCAACAACGTAAACGATTGCATCCCCCGAGCTGTCAATGCAGCACTTCAAAACGCCAATGCAGCAGCGGCAAGTTGTGTCTCTCAAAATATCACCGTGCTAATCGAACAGCTCAGAAGTGCCTTGAGTCCAAACCCGCCCCTTGCTCTTGGTGTTGCAGCTTGCCTTGATGTGGCATGTGACAACATCAAAACCTCTATAACCAATAACCTAGCTTCTCTGTATATAAGCTTCAGTCATGAATACACCAAGATGGCAAATGAGTATGAAATGTGCATTGCCGAGATGAAGAAACAGCACAAAATTCGGCTGGCGTTGATAGAAAGCGAGAACAGTATATTAAAGCTCAGGAATGCAGAGCAGGAGCGGACTTTACAAATGTTAAAATCGATGGAAGAGCTGAACTATAGCTTGCGATCAAAGAACGGTGAATTTACCAAATCTGACGAAATTGAACATGCAAGCAAGCTGTAGAAATTGCACGAAGAATGGGATGAGGATACTTCAAAGTCGCGAACTCTTTTGGCAAAAAAATTGAAACACGATATTGAACTCTTGAGACAAAAAGTACAAGACCATGCCGAATCGTTCAATGCCAAGTGCTTAGAGAACACGAATGCAAGTGAAGTTAGGACAATTGGTCATGCTGCAACTTCATTGAAACGAAGCAGCAGTGGTAGTAGAAGTACAACGTCAGTTCAAGAAAGAAGTAGGCACCGACCCAATGGTTCTCAAGCATTAACAGAGCAACGCAAAGTGGGTCAAATAGGCAAAGTGATGCAAGACCAAAGAGATTGTGAACATGCCACATTGAGTCCCTAAACTTCTCAACAGGACCGAGCCACCACAACACCAATACCAACACCAGCCCAAGAACTGCCAACTGGCAGAGTATGTCAATCTTGCAGAGAAGTTGACACACAAGATGCTTACACTTACTTCAATTATGTGAAGATGAAATTTCAAGAACGACCCAATGTCTAAGAAATGTTCCTTCAAATAATGGGGAGCTACCGGGAAAAGGAGATTGATTCCGACGAAGCAGTCAGCCTAGTCTTCAATTTGTTCAAGGGGTATAACAACTTGATTCTTGGATTCAATAACTTTTTGCCTGATGAATTCATTATTGAGCTGGTGGACGATGAGCCTGTTTTAGTTCATCTGTGTCAGCAGAAGCAGATATGATGTAAATCTACTGTATACTACTCCCAGTTATTGATTCTAGAGATTACAGTGAGCTTCTTGCATCTTCAACTTCTAGTACTGCCGCAGCTCCCATTCCTCCACCGACACACATGGACACAACACCAATCTTGTGTCCTTCTCGCTTCATTTCATTCAACAGACTTACAACAAGTCTAGCTCCTGTACACCCCAATGGATGCCCAAGTGCAATCGCTCCACCATTTGGATTGACCTTGTTTTCATCTATACCCAAAACGTGTACCGAATAGTATGCCTGACTTGCAAATGCCTCGTTTATCTCGAACAAGTCCACATTTTCTATTGATTTGTTGGCCTTTTTCAAAGCAGAAGGAATTGCAAAAATGGGACCCACACCCATGATCTTTGGGGGTACACCTTCGACAGCATACGATCTCCACACACCAAGTATTGGCAAGTTTCGTTTCACAGCCTCGGCTCTAGACATGAGTAGTACAGCCGCAGCTCCATCTGTCAATTGCGATGAATTTCCAGCAGTGGTACTTCCGCTCTTTGAAAAGGCGGGCTTTAATTTCGCAAGTTTCTCAGCAGTAGTCGCAGGACGGATCCCATCATCTGCATCAACATTGTCTACTGTAATAATCTCTGACTTGAATTTATCAGATTTCTGAGCCATGGCAGCTTTGACATGTGACTTGGCTGCAAATTCATCCAATGTGTTTCTATCCAACCTATACTTCTTTGCAACATTTTCACTTGTGATCCCCATGGGAATGACACAATCCATGGCGTCTTTCGACTGTGCATCCCAATCGACATTCGGTGGAAAGTTAGTGTATAGTTCACCCATGTTATCCGTACTCATACTTTCTACTCCGCATCCTATTCCAATGTCTATAGATCCGCATTGGATAGCATGAGCTATATTGGCTATGGCTTGCAGGCCCGAGGAGCATTGGCGATTGACAGTGGAGAGCGATGTTGTGTGAGGAATTCCCGAGGAGAGTGCAGCCATGCGAAAGGCTACCGCGGCAGTTGGAGGGGCGAGGACGTTGCCTACGCATATATCTTGAACTGAAGATGGCGGGATGATGCAGTCTTCCTCTTGGAGTGTCTTGCCGTCTGCGTGCTGCTGGGGATGTCGGATGAATACTCCTCGAAGAACGGCAGTGAGGAGAGACGATGGAGGCAAATGCGCCAATTTGCCATTAGATTTGGCACGGCAGAGAGGGGTGCGAATGGCAGAGACGATTACTGGATCACGAGGGTCCATAATGCTACAATATGTGCTTTATCTTGGTTGGCAAGTCCAGAGTATGATAGCAAGTGCAGGGCGCGGCGAGACAGAGAGTGATGAGCGAGTAAAAAGATGGAGCGGAGGCGGGGGTGTGTATGATGGGAATGGAGATGATTATGGCGGGAAGAATAAAATTAGGTAAATACATAGTTCTTTTAATTAAATTACCTGTCCATTCCATATCCAGGGCAAGATATGCAACACCAGATGCAATACCTCTCTTCCAACACACCAAACACCAACAACTGAACCTCTTACCTTAACCAGGCTTTTTGGATGCTGGCTGGGCCGCGCAGAACCACAAATAATTTAACTTGGTTCGGCTCTGCAAACGGAATGGCTGTGAGTCCGCTCAGTGTTTTATGATGTCGATGTCGGCTCTCGCACGGAGATCCTTCTCGGCCCTGTCAAATCAACAAATTCGGTCACTTTCAAGTCAAATTGGATCGTTCGGAAGAAGCTCCAGTATTCGACTTCACAGACACAACCACGGATATCACCATTTCTCCCGTGGCAAGTCTTCTTTCGCAAAGCTATCAAAAGCTAACGACATCAAACCTAGTTACGGTGCTGCTTCTGTGATATCTCATGCCGAAGATAACGACGGCTCTGGGTCAGATGAAGATACGCCACCTGAGAAAAACGATGACGACCTGGAAGCCAATCGTTACGAAGAGTGGCACCAACTCAAACAGCAAGAATTGCAAGATCTATCATCAACCACAGATCAAATCTTAACCGCCGTTTTATTTAGCAGCCATGAAATTGATTCAATACTAGAACTCATGACGAAATGGAGGGATTTCAACACACAAATCACGCCTGAGGTGCATAATTTAAGCCATTTTCGGAGAAAACATCCTCAGTATCCTCCCTCTGACTTTATGGCAGACGTTACATTCGAAGCTGCGGCCAAATGTCAGTCGTTGCTCACGCATCTTCTTGCCGGCAACAATGTGATTCCTGCAGCTCAAGTAAAAGCCTACAAACTGTGCATGGAGACATGGTCACAGGTATACCATTCGTCTTGTGGGGATCGAGCCGAAGACATATTAGAAGCATATGGTGAAAGATTTGGGGGAGATATGGATTTGGCACCGAACCTTGATTGCTACAAAATTGTGCTGCGGGGGTATGATAGGTCTTGCTCTTCCTACTTCAAGAATGCGGCAGAAGATAATAAAGCTGGTGGAAGTCAAACTCCTGGAGAAAAGGCATCAGATGTGTTGAACCTTTTGACTAGTGTGTCCGCCTGGGATTTGTACCTTAAGCCTGATCTGGAACTATACTCGCATGTTATATCAACAATACGCAATTCTTTACTGAATTGGAGTGGTAAGACGAGGCAGAATGTCATAGATAGAACGACTTATGACGAGCTAGCAGTTAAGGCAATGGACACATTTAAAGACATGGAGATGTTAATGGAGAAGAAGAGCAACAAACTTAGGGACATTTCACTGAGCGAATGGCACTGTATCATTCAATCTTATTCAGATGCCATCGCCGTTGCTTCCAAAGTAAGACTGCACAGTAACGAAAACTTAGAGCAATCAGCAGAAGACTTGCTGCATAAATTGGAGGAATGCGTTTCGGCAAATGCAGACGCAATTATTCAAGTTGCTGCCATTGATGGCGATTCAACACTGTTGAAAGATATGCAGAGAAATATCGAGAACGCATATGTTGATGCAATCACTTCAAAATTACACTCTACAACAAAACAACGTGGCCACTTTGACGACCTAAGCTCAGCATTACAGAATGTGGACTCATCAGAACAGATATTTTGTCGAATGAAAGATAGATCACAAGTATTATCGCCATTTCTGTTCCCAGCACCTACACAAGACCATTATGGCGCCTTGATAGAATGCGTCTGCGAATGTCTGCACAATGAATATGCCGCATCTGGTGACAATGCTATGAGAAGACTGGAAGAGTTGCCACACACAAAGGCAGCCCGACTATTGGCGGAGCTAGAAGGGGTGCACCTAACTAGCCCAGATAGTCAGCCGATTGATGGATCGATCTATAGTTCAGTGATCTGGGCACAATGTCAGGTAGTGCTCTGGAAATCTATCATGGAGCGTGAACGGTTTTTTGATGTTGCAGACATGGTTGAGAAGTTGCTAAAGGAGACTGAGGAGAAATACAATGAAGGTCTTGTGAATTTTTCTGCAAGCCGTGATGCAACAATTATGTATAACTCCGTCTTTCGCTTCTATTCGAAACGATCCAAGAATAGAAGTGGTGGCATGGGAAGCAAACTGTCAAAAAGAACTCTACACTTGTTAGACGGACTTGAACACTGGAATAAAACAAGTGGTGGAAAAGTGAAGCCAGATGATATCACATTTAACTTGATCATCAAAATCCTATCGGATAATGGAGTTGAGGTGGAATCTGTGCACTCGCGAATGAGAGCATTTGGGATAAAACCAAACGAGAAACACTACCATGCAGCGATGCGTTCCCAGGGTGCTGCTGGCGACTCTGCGATGAAGGCCGAATCGATACTTAGCCAAGTAAAGAACAAATATGCAGAAGATGGAAGTGCAAAGCCCACTACAGCGTTGTATACGTCATGCATATCATCTTTTGGTAGCAGTGTTGAGCACAATAATGTGGCAAAGGTACTGGAACTGACGAAGGAGCTCACCGACTTGTATGATACAACAAAGGATGAAGCTTTCAAACCAGACATAATGTTTTATTCTGCGGTTCTTGATGCTCTCTCTAAAGCAAAGGATGATGCAGCATTGGGCCACGCTCTAAGAATTCTAGACGAGATCGAAACCAAGCATTCTGAAGGAGAAATTGAAACTGGACCAAATCGCGTTACATACACATCTATTTTGTATGCAATAGCCAAGTCACCAAACCCCAACAGTGCAAAGGCAGCAGAAGACTTGATGCATCGAATGATTCGGCGTTCGAACGACTTGAACGATGATTCTTTACAACCAGATGTAGTGGCATATACAGCTCTAATACAGGCTCTAGCAAACAGTCGAGAAAAAGACTCAATTGACCGCGCCGTAAAATGGTTCAGAGAGATGAAAGCTCAGTATCTGACAGGAAATGGTTTGGCAAGACCAAATAAAATGACATACACAGCTCTCATAAACTGCTGGGGTAACAGTAAACGCCCTGATGCACCAGAAAGGGCTACTGAAATCCTTAGCATGATGGAAGAAGAAGCTGAAAATGGACATTTTGATTCAAAGCCTGATGCATTTGTGTATAGCTCAATCATAAAGCTTCTTTCCAAAACTAGATCGGATGATAAAGCAACTCGTGTCTGGAGATTGTATGAGCGGATGAGAAGTAAATATGAATCGGGAGATGTTGAAATGAAACCCAACAATGTCATTGTGAGTTCAGATATATCTATAGAAGTCATTGATCTTCCTATGTCAACTTACTAAAGCTGCGTTGCAGTTAACATCCATCATTTTCACATGTGGTCACACGAATCCAAACCAAGTTGCTCGTGCAAATTCATTGAAGGTGTTGATTGATTGCATTTCAGAGATCAAGAGCCAAGAATACATAACTCCATCATCAATATCTTTCCGTACACTACTGGATGCAGTGAAAAATATTGTACCTGATGATGAAACTAGACGACCTCTATCTTCAACTATTTTTCAGTTATGCTGCCGTGATGGCCAGTTAGACAAGTCTGTCTTGGAAGCTTTTGAGAGGGTTCAACCTGAGCTGTATGCTAAGTTACCAATAGGAGTTCAATCTCATTCAGATGACGGCATTCCCTCTAAGTGGACAAGGAATGTGCGCAAGCATCATAGATAAACTAAGACAACTATGAGCTATGAAGACTAACCTCAACAGACCCAAGTCAACCCCCTTTTGATTCTGCGTTAACTAGAGTGTTACCTCTTGAGTAATACACTGATCCAGTTAAATCTCTTACTGTTTGTAAAATTTGACAGGTAGAAAATCAACGTCAGTCTCTTCCTCTCCTTCCTCCTTCCTCCTTCTCCGGCGCCAGCACCTCAGCACTCGAACCAATCGAATCTCCACTACGCAGACAAACAACATAAACAACGTACCGACCATAACGGCCGAAAGCAGAACTGCGAGCACAGCATAGCGGCATAATAACACATGATCACGAGAGACAATCGTTGTATCTCTAGATAAACTCTAAAAGGAGTGATCAACTTTATGAAACACAGCTTCCGTGCCAACAGTGAACATCCACCGAAGCTTCCCGAAAGCATTTTCAGATCACATATGACTCTTCTGTGCCAACAGTGAACATCCACCAAAGCTTCCCGAAAGCATTTGCAGATCAGATATGACTTCCCGAATACTAGTCTGTTCGTTGCTCCTCGGTCTGCTGACAGAACCGACACAACCATTCTCAAATCCCAGGCCACATCATCGCACTCTTAGACGCAAGGACACGCGCTCCAACGTAATTCCATCTTTCAAACAAAGAAACAAAACCAATGATGCAATAGTTAATGTTGATGAGAGAGATTCAAACCCAAACAATTTCTTGAATACTATAAAGCCAATGATGCAGCCTGAGCTATATATGAAATCTGATGATCAAATAAGCAATTTGCAGAAGGATGAATTGGAAAACTCATCAACTCAGTGGGTGCTCATTGGAGGTACAGTGCTCGTTCTTGCCGCAGCGTTCGCTTTGGGGGTTTCTATGAGCACTGAACTGGGTATAAATTTGGAATGGAGGTGAGTCTATCTATTTGCACATTTAGCTCTCTGACCAACAATCTGCCACTAGAGTTGTGGTTGAAAGTCAGCATATTAACATTATCTCACACTCACTTTTGTTCATTCCTATGTAAAGTGGATTGGTAAAGGATCCATCTGCCTCCTTCGATACTATCTTGCAATCAATCTCAGAATTTGACAAACAAAAGGGCATGCTGTACTTCTCAGCATTTTATATCCTTGCAGAAATTCTAGCGATTCCAGCAGTACCAATCCTAACAGCATCTTCGGGCTATCTATTCGGCTTATTCTCAGGAACAGCGGTCTGTCTCTTCAGTGCGGCTGTAGCAGCAAGTGTAAGCTTTGTCATTGGGCGTACCATCCTGCGTGGATATGTTGAGGGTATATTGGAAGACAATCCAAAGTTTAGTAGTATGGATCGAGCAGTGGAGAAAGAGGGATTTAAACTGATGCTTCTGTTGAGACTTTCTCCTCTTTTTCCATTCGCGCTGTCGAACTATTTGTATGGTGCATCGAGTATACAGTTCTGGCCCTATTTCTTTGGCACCTTGTTAGGTTTTGCTCCTGGGACGTTTGCATATGTCTATGCGGGAGAGATCGGAAAAGCATTGACGGATGTAGAATATAGTGCCAATTCACAGCCGTGGTATGTCTATGTTGGTGGTGTAGTTGTTGTGGGAGGACTGTTAAAGATTGCTGGAGACGTTGCTTCAGAAGTTGTCAATGCAATTGATATTGACGAATAAAGTCCTTGAAACAGATTAGGGGCTTACATCACTGAAATGTGGCACATTTGCAATTATGCAAAGCCGTTTGACGTCGTCACTACAATATCAAGGTCCATAATAATAATATGCCAAGATGTGTTGCGAAAGCCATCAAGTTATACAATATATACAAGGACTGTTCCAGCCTCTTGCTTGGAAGCTCCATGTTTAAGTCTCGTTTAGTACTGTAATTGTAGATTTGGTAGATGATGTCCTACAAGTAAACATGAACATTGTCATTTTAACTTATCTATCAATTGAAATTCATTCTTTACAGCCCTGAATAATGAGAATCTGTACACAAAAATGCTTCCTCATTCAAACTCTATTCTAAGCAAACCACTGCAAATCCTGAGACTGCTGCTGCTGCTGTATCTGTCCCACGGGAGGAATCTTCACCGCAGGCCTCATCAACCTCCCAATCGCCATCAACTGCTGCCACACATCCTCTTTAGTACCCGAACAATCCAATTCCACAATCGGAACCTTGATACTCTTCAACCAATCCATCGTAGGCTTATGATGCTTATGATAATTCTTGAGACGCTGAATCGCCGTATGAACATTATCATCCGCTCGAACATTCACCGTCCTTCCTCTTCCCTCGACTGCCGCCATCTCTGCCTCCTTGGCACTCTTACCACCACGCTCCAATATCCGTTCCAACAAAATACAATCATCGCAATCCAAATGCAAAGCCAGCTCGGGAGGACCGCACAACTCCACGAAATCCCGTGCATTCTCCAAACTCCTGGGGAATCCATCCAACAATATCCTCCTTCCCGGATGTTGTCTCATCCTACGTCTCATCAAGGCGGTAACCACTGCACTGGAGACTAATCCACCAGAGGACATGATATCGGCCACTTCTCTCCCCAATGGAGTTTGGGCCTCCACCTCTTCTCTGAGCATTTCACCACAAGACAAATGGACCACACCGCATTCTCTTTCGAGACGGGAGCATAAAGCGCCCTTGCCGGAGCCGGGTCCACCAACTATTAGTACGATACGTGCCGGAGCCTTTCCCAATATGGAATCGGCGGCGCGCAGAAAGCAATCGAGACGAAGCTTCCCGTCTTTATGGAGGTTCACTTGTTCAAAAAGCGTTTGGAGCGTGATATCATCTGGTTTTTCGCCTACCGATTCCAACAGCTGTTTGATTCTCTGAAAGTTGAGATAAGGTCCGGTGTCATCGACCGAATTGGACGTTTTGGCAAATTGGAGGAATAGATCCGACAAGGCGTTGATTTCGCATTCTCCAAAGGCGATGGAGCCGGGACGGGATTGTGAGGCGATGTGATCTTTGGTGTCGTGGGTGTAGAATGGGTTGGCGGGAGAGGTGTGGAATTCGGCGAAGGACTGATGAGTTACGGATATGGATTGAGCGTGTTGGGTTAGGTTGGTGTCGTGTTCGTGGTTGGATGTGAGGAAGGGCCGGCTTGTTTGGAGTGCGGATGGACGGGGTCGTTTGCATGCTGTACTGCTCATACTGTCTGTGTTGAAACTGGTTGTTGCTGAAAGGTTTTAGGAGCAAGGCATGTCGTGAGGACGAGAGAAGTGAGATTGTATTGAAAAGCAGTCAAAATGGGTCAAACAAACAGACGAAAGCTTTTCATTTGAAGAGCACTCGGACTTCTCAGGTCGGCAACTGACAATGGCTCTCACTCACCAGCTCCAAGCGAATGGAACGAATGCAAACGAACTCGCGAGGCGAACGGAAGGATGATACGAGCGCTCATACTGTTTGGTAGATACTTTGAGTATTATTTGTAACGAGCAAGGCCGGTTCGAATTATGGCGACTATTCTTCACTGCGTCCTCTTTGTAAATCAGAACGCAAAGAAATCTCCTGTGATGTGCTTCCTGACTCAACGCTTTTTTGCTGTGCTCTTGCTGGTGGTGGCTGTGTTGTCGTGCGCCATCCATTTATTTTGCTTCTTGCTTCTCGAAGTGGGCCCACTCCGCCAACACTGTGTGCGTCACCCTCGTGTGATACGTCATCAGTGATATTAAAACGTCATCAAAGAAGGGAAATGATCATAAAAGAATCGTGTTGTTTATCTCACCCACACCCACCTCAACGAACCCCCCAAAAGAGTAAAAGACACCCTAAACCATGTAATTGTGAGGAAGAACAACTTGCGGTGCTCTTTTGCTGCCTGGTTGCTCCTTCATAACAAATATTACGCTGAAGTGTTCTGCCCAACTACTTACTACTTCGTGCTGCCTAATCAACCTTTTCAGCAGTGTTGATGTAATAGTGTTCAAAATAGCGCTGGCATAGTAACACTTTGAAAGAACACAACAGATACCTTAGTCACTAAATCATAGGAGAGTTCATTAAGATAATTTTACCCCATTGAACATCTTCAGTACTTATAAACTCCTTCACAATCCTGCATGTTGTATCCTTCAGAGTTCTCAACTCCAAAATTGCTCTCACCACACTAAAGAGAATCACGCAAGCCAGAGCACCCATTCTCCTGAAGCTTCACCCAAGCCCCCACAAAGTCCTTAAAGAAGGCATCCTGATCCTTCGCATACAACTCTACAAACTCACGGAATGGCGCCTCCAACAAGGCCAAATCCGAAATCAACATAATGGTACCACTGTCATGCTTCTTTTGGGGACACCCGGCAGCGGTAGTCATATCAGAATACTCCTTGGTCAACATATCCTTGAAATAACTGTTATCGAAGTTCAAATGATCTTCGGTCCAGGCACCCTCGAAGCCGCTACGGTCTCCGTGGCACTTTCCCACGGTATGGGCTCCCGAGAGGGCGACAATTTCCCGATCGGTGAATCCCTTGGGATGGAAAATTTCGCGCAGGTGATCGATGCCCTTGTCTCCATCGGGCAAACGTCCGACTTGGGATTCTACAGATTCGGCAGAGGAGGCGGCATCGGATCGTCCGAATTTGGTTGGGATGGCAGGACCTCCCATGTGCTCGATGGCGACGTTGGCGGCGAGAGTCCAAAGGTCGGCATTGGAGATGAGGCCGGCGTCGACGTATTTTTCGGTGATGGGCTTGAGGAGAGTTAGGGCGACGGTTGGGAGGCCTTTTGGTGAAACGTGGAATTAGTGCGTGTGAGTGTTGCAAGTCATGAATGATATCTTTTGTTCATATGAACACAACAACGTGTGCACAGAAGACCATATAGCAAGGCAGACTAAAGTCTGTGCAGTTTCTTACAGCGATCAACCACAGCATCACTCACCGGCATTAGCACCAAAGCAGCCCTCTCCACCATCGGTGAACCTCATGGCAGCGTTGGGGCAACCGCCGGTCTTGGCTCCAGTAGAGTAAACGCCGGCATCGTGCCACGAAAGACGAATCATGATGGGCCCACAGTTCTTCTCGTTGTAGAGGGCTTTCAGGTCGGCGGTGATATCGGCAACGGTTGACATGGTTGTATTCGAGGAGGGAGGCGTTTGATTTATGGTCTCGCTCGGTTCTCTTCGATGGGCATCGAATGACTCTTTGGCTTTGTGTGAGTTGGCTCTCTTTGACTTGTCATGATTTCCCGCCGTATCTTTTAGGGCACGCCCACTCATCACAGATCATATAATAAACTCGCCCACTTATTACAGCCCAATTAGTAAGCTCGCCCACTCATTCCCATTTGTCGTCTCATCATTCACTTGCACTAAACAGGGCGCTAACATCATGATGCCTGACGGTTTTCACATCGAACACAATGCAGTCAACGCAGAAACATGGGAGAAGATTCGTCACTGGCTTTCAACAGGCGTATTGCCTCCATCCCGCAGCAGCAGCAGCAGCAGCGAACTAGTTTCAGTTCCCATACCTTGGGAATCTGGTCCACAGATGCAGAACCGAAGAATTGCACAGTTTGGCGATTGCAAATATGATTACATCAAAGATGTGGCAACTGCGTGTGACGATGCGGTGGCACCCATACCGCAATATATTTGTGAAACGTTGTTGACACAAGATGAGAGGCCACAATATACGCAGTGTATAATCAATTGTTACAATGCAAAGAATGAGATACCATGGCATTTGGATCATGAGTACTTTGGTCCCGAGGTGTTGGTTTATACTTTTGGAGAAGCAAGGCCTTTGTTGTTTCGGAGACGCAGGTGCCAAACAAGTAGTCTTGAAGAAAGTAATACCAGAGCCGAGATTAGCCTTAAAAAGGATACAGAGACCGACCAACAAAATGATAAATGTGTAACATCGTATGAATACGCAACAGCACAGCCGAATCATTGCTCGAAGTATATACTAAAAGGTTCTGCACGGAGTGAATGGGAGCATTCTGTTCCAACTGGCAACGCCGAAAGAGTATCAATAACATTTCGCAGTTGGCATGGTCCAAGAAAAGAAGGTAATTAGTAACTAAGATAATAATAATAACTTCAGTCGCTACTAAGACATAAGACAGACACTTGAGTACATGTTCATGTTGCAATACTTCTTGCCAATTCAAATGTCTCGATGCACGATAATGAGTATACACAACCCTTCCCTTGTTCCATAGACTAGACCCGAGGAATTATAATAGACTCAATCATCCTCGCACAACGCAGTCAAACTAACACCGGGAATCAAGTTTCCTCCAACCATTGCATTCTGATACTGATCCACGGTTTCCATCAAATCAATTTCACTCAATGAAATGCCTTGTTGCTGATATTTTTCCATCGTGGCAGATCTCGCTTCGGCTTTCTCGCGACGCTTACGCGCAAAGACACTTTCTTCGCAGTCTCCATCTATCTCGCAGTTGTCATCCACCGGAGGTTCAAACATGATGGCGTTGAGAACAACTCTTTGGGCGATGGCATTGTGATTTGGTAGAATCGGCGGCGAAAAGCCGGCAACCAGCGTCGTCGATAGACAGATGAGGATGGTAACAGAGTTCATGTCGCAAGTTTTAATTGAATACTAAGTACAATGTGATGGAGTTGTAATCAGTGTAGGTGCATTAGAAGTGTAATGAAAAGAATGATCAAGGCACGCACAACCAAGCACCATTTTCATTTGTATCTATCGCGGAGCACTTGTTCCTCCTCTTCCTCATTGTTTCTCTCTTTTGTGACGCCTTGAGTGCGTCAAGTTGACACTTCGGATACCTTTTGGAGTATCTTTTATCCCTTTTACGTCATCTCCCGCCACAATGACCCTCAAATCTCAACAACACACCTCTCCGCTTTTCACCTTCAACGTTACAGCACACCAACCTGATTCTGATCATGATTACTAGCCTCTGCTTCGCTCCGGCTAGCCCTCCGGGAAATACCAGTCCAGCTCATGTAATCTGTATTTATCTAAATTTTTACACATCATTCTAAGTTCAGTCAATCTTATCTACTATCATTCAATAAGTATAATGTCCCCAAATGTAGCAATTCCAGTTGAAAGCAAAGTTAGCCATTCGAGTGGTCGATAGCAGCATTTCACAAAGGTAGCAATTCAAGTTGAAAGTTGTGAGGTCAATAGCAGCAATTTGAGTTGAAGGTGCGATCGAAATGGGGTCAGAAAGGTAGCAATTCCAGTTGAAAGCAAAGTTAGCCATTCGAGTGGTCAATAGCAGCATTTCACAAAGGTAGCAATTCGAGTTGAAAGTTGTGAGGTCAATAGCAGCAATTCGAGTTGAAGGTGCGATCGAAATGGGGTCAGAAAGGTAACAATCAAAATGAAAGCAAAAATAGCCATTCGAGTTGAAAGTTGTGAGGTAACAGCAGCAATTTGAGTTGGGTAACAAGGGTATCTTTCAGGGGGGCAGACAGACCAGTATCTTTTCTCATATCTTTTTGACATTAACACAAACAAAGAAAGAAACAGACATCGCTGGCCTGTTAATAATTAGGATGTGTTCAAAGCCTCCTTAAACGGCTCACGCGAGAAGATGAAAGAATACAGCGCGAGACAACTCAAGAAGAAGATCCTTTGTGAACCACAAATCACCCCGTCTCATGTCCTAGGAGTATTACCTGCCCTGTTGGATAAAAGAACCTCTATGGCACTAATGACAATGAACCGATCCAACGGGGCACACCGCATCAAGAACCACACCTTCAAAACGGCAATACAACGCAAATTGAGGCTCCCAGTCATTGATTGCCATCAAGAATACAAATGCAAATGTGACTCCAACTTGGATGCTTATGGAGACCATTGTCTGGGGTGCAAAGTAAATCACAAAACCAAGGCGAGCAATGGGATTAGAGACAAAATCACCAAGATCTTCCATAATATCTTACCAGTAGTCAAAATGATTGACTCACTGACACAATTGAAACAGAACTGCACAGCATTATACCCTCACTGCCACGTCTGAAGCCCTTTGACCTATTTATTTGATTGGATCACTCGTTAGGCCCTACACGAGAATCGGATTTGATGTCGCTCTCATTCATTCTACTAACAACTCTTCTTCATTTGACTCTGGAGCTGCTCAATGTAATGAAACAGACTTGCGCTTAAGGGATGGAGAGAAGAAGATTGCTAGATGAACTGGAGGTACAAACCCGATTAGAAACAAGACACTATCAGCGGATGAAGTCATAGGTGAAATACTCGACACGAACAATGTTTTCATACCTATAGCAGTTGGGCCATTCGGTGAATTTGGCAGCCTCTTCCACCAATTCATTGAATCAGATAGGATCCTCCCATTACCGGTTATTGCAGATAGACCAAATGCAACACGAGCGGCCGCATCAGCTGTCATGAACCGTACACCATACACCGTTCTCGGTAAAGCTGACATGATTTGGAAGGAATCACACGGCTCCATACTATTTGACGGAAGTTACATGTCTCAGTCACCCAGCACATGGGCCAACCAACGGTACAGGATCCTCCCATTACCGGAATTTAGTGCAGATAGACCAAATGCAACACGAGCGGCCGTATTAGCTGTAACGAACCGTACACCATACAACCATGATTTGGAAGGAATCACACGGCTCCAGACTATTTGACAGAAATTACATGTCTCAGTCACCCAGCACATGGGCCAACCAACGGGTAGGACTTGCTACTGTCACACACTTGGCTAATCATATTAGTACTTCCCTCACCAAAATCAAACATTGCAGATTTGGGTGAGGGAAGCCATCCGACACTTCCGCATCAGAGGATGATGAGTTCGTGTCAGGTTGGATTTTTTTTTGTGGTGATCTAGGTGATTACAACCAACACTACAGTGAAGATGAGCTGGATCGTTTACATGCCACAGGAGACGAAATGGATTTGTTTGCTGCAGGCCTGGGTCATCACGGAGTTACATAGATAGCACTAAATAATACGTAGAGAACCACCACCGCGCAATCAAGTGTGCAAGTCGGATTGGATGTAATATGTGTAGATGGCAAAAAGAGAGGAATTATGTAGCAAACTCAGTACCATATTCATATTCTAAACCCCCAACCCAATCAAATAAAGCCAAAGGTAAATCATCGTACTATGAGCAATTCGAAATCTACAGAGAGTAGCAGAGAGCATGAAGTGGCCACAGCGGCAGGGGCCGGTTTGTTGGAAAAGATGAAGAACTCGCACATTGGCCCCCGATCGTTGCTGATGTTGTCATCAATACTTTATGCTTCAAGCTACCCACTGATAGCAGTGATGAACAATTCTTATCCTCCATCATTTACCACAATGGCTCGCATGATATTGGCCTTCATTCCGCTGCTACCATTCCTGCCCCAACTTGATAGGAATTTGCGGTTCATGTCAATTTTTAGTGGATGCTTCGAAGCTGCAGCTCACATAACTCTTAGCCTGGTAAGGTGTCTGGATCAAATGTTGTTCTTGCTATTTAAATTATCGTTCATCGAATGATTTTTATACCCAGGCACTAGTCCACACAAGTCCTCCGAGAGCTTCATTTTTGGGTTGCCTCACGGTTATCATATGTCCAATAATGGATGCAGTCTTCGATGGGAGGGATCTCTCATTATGCAAAGCACCTCAGGTATGGCTAGCTGCAGCTTTGTCATTGGCTGGCGTAGCGGTGCTTGAGCTGTACAGCTCTTCTGAAGATGACACCGAGGACATCATCACATCCTATGCCAATGAAATGCTTGGGGATGGATTGGCCGTACTATCTGCATTAGCAATGTCTGTATGTTTTTATACAACAGAAAAAATGCTGAAAGATAGCACCAATCAAGTGCTACCAATCATTGCCGTTCAGGTGGGAGTGAGTGCTGTAATTAGCACCGTTTGGTGTGTGGTAGAACGATGGGCACTGCATTCGTGGACTCAATCATACAATTTACCAGGCTCATTGTTTCAACAAGCTATGTTACCAGCCACTTTTGCGATTCTTTGGTCAGGCTTAATATCAACCGACTTGAATTTCCTTCTAGAAACAACAGCTTTGGAAAAAGTAACAAGTTCAGAAGCTGCGGTCATATTGGCGACGGAACCTCTTTGGGTGGCATTGTTTTGCTTTTTTTATTTCCGTGATAGCTTTGATGTAGATGATTTGGTCGGTGGCATACTGGTTGTTTTGGCTTGCGTCGTGTCGGGATGGGAACCGTTAGAAAGTGATGATGTTACAGGATCGCATAATACTGAACCATTGATACCGCCCACAGAAGGATAAAAATGCATGGGCGCGACATAAGCCTCAATACTATAACGCCACATGTCTTGTTCTGCAATTCAAATGTTATCTGAAGTTAAGTGGCAAGATGCTGCTGCATGCCCTTATGACTATGGCGATGCACAATGCCGACAATGATCTCATGATCTAATTACTTGAAATAGGATGATGACTTGGATGGCTTAAGTTTGGACTTTTCGTTGGTCTTAGAGTTAGCAGCGGCGGCGACATTCGAATTGAGACTGGCATAACAATTGCAGAGAAGCGGATTCCATCATCTTCAAACTCATCTCCTCTATCAATGACGCCAATATTCTCTTTGGTCGATTATCAAGATAAATCTGCAAATTGTCAAGCTCGATGTTAGTCCTAACAAGCTTGTTCAGTCTTTCACCGTAAGTCTTTTGGATATTCATGGGAGTTCATGGGAAGGTCAAAGTGGGCAAGCTCCTCCATAGTATAGGTGCTTCTGCTGCAGTATATTTCATTTGCGTAAAACTCATGAGATTCCTACCCCTAGTTAGCGAAAGAGGATGATTATTAGATGAGCAAATATCAAAGTAGACATGGTATGTACTTTCACGAGTTAATATTGAACACTTACAAAAGATGTTCTTCTGGTAAACTGGAACACTTACAAAACGGTTAATGTCAGGATTGACATTGATGCAAAATTTATTCAGTAAGTACAAATAGTTGCAGATTATGTAAGCTCCTTATGCCTTGCTTATTCAGACAAAATAACACATGCAATGCACATTTAGAACGGAGCTTCACTGGAACCACTCAATCCCAAGCTATTGTATTCATCCACATCTTCTTCCTCTTCATCCATAGCGGCCCAATCTACATCCATAGCCTCTTCTTCTCTGGCTTCTTCTTCCATAGCCAATCGATTGTAGTCAATACACGCAAACCGATCCCAATCCGTCTCAAACTCATCCTCACGTTTTTGCCTCTCCAAGAACGGATCGCGCTGCTCAAACATTACATACTTATTAACATTGAACAACGCATCAAACAGTGCTCCAGAGACTTGCGAGCAGTGCGGCTGAAGAAAGTCCTCTACAACCAGATGCTCTCCATTGGCGGGCTTGATCATATCCATCATTTGACACAACATATCCTCAAACGGCACCACCTCATGACCCATACACTGCATCCTATGCAACTGCACCGCGTAAAACGATCTCATCTCCATATTATTCAATTTATCATCTCCATCCACATCCACACAAGTGAACCAATACCTAACCGAACACTCATTGGCCTTATCTTCCTCACTTAGCATGAAGAAAATGAAATCTTCATAACTCAAATAATTTCGTGAGACTTTGGAAACAAGATTCCCATTCTCATCCACGGTGGCGGGATCACTCCCCTCAAATGGACGGGGAGCCGCATCAAAAATTCTATCGACAATCATGTGACTTAAACAGTGCTCTCCGTACTTGAGCAGATCCTCGCGTGTAATTTTATAGTCTCGATCGTGGTCCAATTCCCAGAATCGGCAGTAGAGGACGTAAAAGTGCTCGTAGGAGAAGTATTTGGTCACCTTGTTGATGTCTTCTTCGTCATCCACTTGTTGAAAGACGGAGAGGAGGTTAGATTTGCGAATTTGACGAGAGGTAATGCGTCCAGAGTGACAGAGGTTGACACTGTAAAAGATGCGTGTGATGACTGTGACTGCGTACTTGTCTTGGAATTCGGCGTGGTTGGATAAGAATTCTAGCCCCTGTAGATGGAATGTATTAGCAGAAGCAGCAGCAGTAGTAGCAAACACAACACATCTAAGCAAACCGATGCACAAACAAACGAATACACACAAAAACACACAGCAAAAACTTACGGGATGATCATTCAACAACTCCTTAATATAAGGAAAGAAATCATCCCTAGTAATATACTCAACCTCCGGCCTCTTCAACAACCGAAAAAACCTCTCATTCTTATCAAACGGTGCCATTTCCATCTTCCAAAAGTAATGAAATACACCATACGTCACAACCGGTGGCAAATTCTCTTCCATTCCCCCAATGTGTAAATGATAATACGTGCTCCATAACATGAGTATCCGTTCGTACAGCGGCTTATGGAAAAAAGTTGGAAAATTGCACAATTCTTTGGTTATACGTTCGAATCGTTCGAGGGGGATGTAGACCAAGTCATCTTCGCAGGTGTGGTATTCATCCGAGGGGTTTTGGAGGTATCGTCGCAAGACGGTTAGTTGGGATGATTCGACGCGGGTGGGACGTGTGCCTAATTCGGTGAACATTTCTCTGGCTTGGAGGGAGATGGATTTCTTTTTGTTGGATGTAGTGGAGTCGCCTGCTACGCTGTCTGCCTCGTGGCTTTTGGGGCTGATGTCGTCTTCGTTATTGAGAAGGTAGTCGCTGTGCCAGGATTGATCTTCGGTGAAGGAGCTGCTGTATCGTCTTTTTGGCGGAGGTGGCATTTGAGGATTGCCATCGGATCTATGTTTGGAGTAGAAGGGCGGGATTTCGACGCGCTGCTGCTGCTTGGAGCTCTTGACTTTGGGAGACAGGGGCGGACGGCCGTCGTCGAGGAGGTTGGTGGGAGTGGTGCAGTCTTTGTTGGAGGCCTTTTGGGTCTCAATGATGCGCATTACATTTTCGTAGATTGTTTCGGAGCCGAGCCAGGAGGCTAGCAGCTCGTCTGTTTTGATGGAGGCTGTGGCTACCATGTTTTCAAAGTCATCGCCGTCGCCGTCGATCCATTAGTTGTGGAGTTGGGAGAGGTTGGGAATTGGGAGGTATCGTACACATCTTACGTACAAATAAGTATGGTAATAAGGGTAAATAGGACCCATCTATTTTCAGCAAGGTTCGGCAGTAGTTCAAACGAAAAGATACCCTTGTGTTTCGTGTAATTGAAGATGGCAACCGCCAAAAAATAATACTCGCGAGTGAGTGGCTTGCTTTGCTTTCCCCATCGATCGATCATCATTCCATGCATCCAACCAGAGCATCACGCCAATAATTCAGGTGCACTTGTTTCAACTTCTGTGGCAAATCAGTATCATCTATCGATCGATGAAGTTCTCCTTCGTTGTCTTGTCGGCGGCGCTATGTGCCTCTCCATGGCTTGCGTCGGCTCAGGAAGTTAGCTTTCCTACCCAGTCGTAAGTGGAAGAATATGTTGTTTTGGTTCAATGGATGGTGTCATGTTCACTGACTTATTGCCAAATTGTGTTTTATGACAGGCCTACTGTGTCGAGGAATCCCTCGGCGGTTCCGTCCATTTCTGCAAAGCCGAGCGGCTCGAGCAAGCCATCCTCTGACCCATCTGGAACAGTAAGTTCTTGTTATACATCGTATTGGGGATTAGGTCTACATTCTAACACAATCTGTCGACACGTGCATAGCCATCTCTGTCCGGAAATCCTACTGAATCCACATCTCCATCGGCCCTACCTTCTTTGAAGCCAAGCGCCACGCCTTCTGGCTCGGTAAGTACCGATTGAATTCATTACTTGTACACAAAGTAATCTGCAATTACTAACTCTTTGAATCATAATGCCAAACAATAGCCCACCGAATCAAGTGCTCCAAGCATCTCAGCCGCACCTTCCGACAGTCCTTCAAATATTCCATCCATTGTTCCAACTCAAAGTGCGAAGCCATCAAAGGCAAGTAAGACTTCTGATGCTCCTACCCTCTCCGCAGCCCCGACCGCTACAGTAAGTACTTTTGCTTGGAAACGGCGTTTCAACGTATTAATATCACTCATAACTGGCATCCTTTTCTACACGCGCGACAGCCAACGTTATCAAGCCGTCCTACGAAGTCTGCTACGCCGTCTGTCTCTCCTACCCTCTCTGGTGCTCCTACGTCCTCTTCAGCTCCTACCGATTCAGTAAGTCTGTTTCTTTCAAAATAGTATACCAGAGTATCACCGGTTTTTCTAATTCTGCTTGTATTCCAACGGACAACGGCAGCCCTCTGAATCACCTTCAGACTCGCCTACAACCTCTGCAGCTCCTTCTGAAATCGTAAGTCTTTGTTTCGACCATTGTACAGGTATGTTATTATTAACATAAGTACTCATGAACCCAACAATAGCCATCGGCTTCACCTTCAGACTCGCCAACCATATCTACAGCCCCGTCTGGATCAGTAAGTTAGTTTCGTGGTCCGAACAGTGTACAAAGTTATGAACTTGGCTAACATACTCATGGACCCAACCATAGCCCTCGACTTCACCTTCAGACTCGCCTACCATTTCTACAGCCCCGTCTGGATCAGTAAGTGTTTTGCTTGTGAACCAAATCAAACAGGACATTAATCAGTTGATCATCATCATAAATACTTACACGACTGATGTCAATCTGTCTATTCCAACAATAGCCTACGTTATCTAGCCACCCTACCAAGTCTGCTGCGCCTTCTGATGCTCCTACCCTCTCGTCAGCCCCGTCCGATTCAGTAAGTCTCTTTTGATTTCGCACTTACGTACAAATAGCTCTCGACTGACATACTCATGAATCCAACCAATGACAGCCTTCGACTTCACCCTCAAACTCTCCTACCAGCTCTGGAGCTCCGTCCGACACCGTAAGTCTTCCTGCTTCAAACAAACTCTCATTGTTTCCTAATCATCATTGCGATACTCACACCTATTGCTCTGTGATAGCCAACAATATCTAGCCATCCCACCAAGTCTGCTGCGCCTTCCGATGCTCCTACCACATCCAGTCACCCAACCACAACTTCAGCTCCGTCCTCATCGCCTACAACATCGAGTCATCCTTCTGAAAATCCAACTGTAACTTCATCTGTAAGTGCGTTTAGAATATCCTGACGACAACCACAATGCTAAATGAAAATGTTAACACCCTTCTTCAATTATAGCCAACTGTTTCATCTAGCCCTACCAATGATCCGACAGTCAGCCCTTCTTATATTGTAGGTGTTGTAGAATTCGTGCATACTTCTTTGTTTGGTATCAGTGCTCACAATTACACACTTGAACTTTTGTATTATTCCTGTTCAATAGCCGACCTATTTCCCCACAGTTTGGGTAAGTGCATGCTCGTGCTGTGTTTTATGCATGTGGAGTCAACCATAACTTATCATTATCAATGCACTTCATAAAGCCTACGGCATCTCCATCTGAGAAACCAACTTGGAGCCCTGCTTGGAAACCCGACGGACACCCAACATCGTCTCCAACTTGGAGCCCGGCGTGGAAAGGAGACAATCACCCAACTGAAATTCCCACGCTCAGTGTAAGCCCGATGCCAATGGATGATCAAAGCTTTTTTCTTGCTGATACCTACAAGTGCTAATTCATCATTATTTCTTCTTCTTACAGCCCACGTTGAATCCTACGCTAAACCCCACATTGAATGTAAGTGCAACTCCAATATTTCTCAGAGATCCTTCCAGCTTCAACTTTTAAGTACACTCACTCACCTTTCCTGTTGCAGCCCACACTAAACCCAACCCTCAACGTGAGTATATCATTAGTTTATGTACATCCAATCTGACAATGAATGCTAATTAAATTGTTGCCTTCAGCCCACGCTGAATCCCACCTCGTATGTAAGTATAATTCATATCATTCAAAGCAATAATGTTTTATCTGACGAGCACTAATCTTTATTGCTTGCAACTTCTAGTCCACTCCATTTCCAACCGAGATTACTTCTGAACCTGCTACTGCAGCGCCCAAACCAACCACTTTAAAACCCATGGGCAGAACCAGGAAGCCCATTAATTACAAAGATGACGACGATGACAAGTATCCAGTCTACGGCAACAAACCCAATGGAGGTAACCACAAGCCTAGTGGAAACCATAAACCGGACGGCGGTCACAAAGATGACGACGGGAGCAATGACGACAACTCGATGGTTGATACCAAGGCTGGTAAAAAGAGCGGCAAAAGTGGAAAAGGATCAAAGGGCAACCGTGGAGGCAAAGGAGGAAAAAGCAATGCTGACAGTGGCAAAGGAGGAAAAAGCGATACTGGCAGTGGCAAAGGAGGTAAAGGACAGGACCAGGGAGGAAAAGCCTCAAAGAATCTTTGGTCCAAGGATGGAAAGAGGATGTTTAAAGGGCCTAGAAAAGTTCCTTCTGAGCCTGTTACTACTGAAGAATTGATTTAATGAATTTCTCTCGGTGAGTTTTGATATATAGGAAGTGTTGTTAATCTCACGTCTTGGTAGTCCATCTTTTAGAGGGTATTGATTCAAGAAGAGTGTTTACAAGTCGATGTTGCTAAGATGGGAAATGTATGTAAAAAGTTGATGGTGTTGGGGAGATATTTGCGTGTGTACATAAAAATAGATGTGATGAAGAGTTGGAGACGGATGATATGCTGTATATAATGTTTGCGACTGCTTGATTAAATGTCAAAGATGATAAGCTCGGAAGTACAAGAAGAAGTAATGAACTCAATGTTGTATCTACTTACACGAACCCACGCGAAACAGTTTTTGTATATTACCAATGCAGAGGTTCTTTACGACCATTATTTATTACATAGACTAGTCACTTGACTTCGAGATTTGATACACTCTTTAAACGAAGATTGAACAGCAGAACATAGTCTCCGATAGTTCAATGAAAGTCTTCAATCAAAACCTCTTCGTACCCACCTCAGGCGTGTTTCGGTAGCCGAAAGCCGGAACGGGACGAGGGGTCGAAGTGCAGTGCGAAGTGCCGAGAAGCATGAGAGCGTGTTAAATGACAGGTAACATAATATATGTATGAATGTAAATACCTTTAATGTTCCGAACCATTTAAAAGCCCCCATATCTTTCACCCTTCTCAGCACTCAGCCAACATCAATCGGCCGCCAGAATATCCTCCCAGCCAATAGCAATCAAAAGAGGGATCACATCATACGGCCATGAGCAACGATGCGGGAGGCCCTCCCGGTCATCAACCCCCGAACATGAACGGTCAAGAGCGTCCGCTGCAGCCAATTGGTGGCTCTCGTTCGCAGCAGCGTCCTCCTCCCTCAAACAACGTTTCAGCGCAGCAGCAGCAGGGCGTGGAGCATCCCCCTCCCAATGCGATGGAGGTGTGGAATGAGGTGTCGGAGGGCCTGGATAGGAATGCTACCGGTGCGTGTAATTGTTTATTGTTGTCAGTTGTTGCTGCTCGTGTCAGCCTGATTATATCTGATGATATCTTCTCATAATCTTGACTCGGCTACACATCATCTAACCTTGATCTAACAAACTGCATTCACATCATCACAGTGGTCTGGTCCAAGGCCGTAGAATCCCTCGAAGCCGCCCGCCGTCACCTCGAACCCCCCTCCGTCTCTCCCGACGCCCGCTCTTTTGTGGATGCGCGCATGATGACCATCATCTCCATTTTGCTGGAGCAAAACCCCAACAAAATCGGAGCCATGGAAAAGGACTGCGTCGAAAAAAGTGTCAAGATTGCACTTGCTATTGTCAAGGGTGACTTGGAGGCTATTGTCAATGCCGATGCCGAAATTGCCTCGGGTAATGAGAACGAGCTACAGCCCTGTCTATCTATCGCTACGCTCAATCACATCTTTTACAAGAAGAAAATGTATTACAAAGCTTCTAGGAATTGGTCCAATCAGAATAATACTCCCTCGGAAGTACGCAATCAAATGGTCTCCACTTTCAAGAGGATGCGAGGCCTTTACTTTCTGGGATTGTTTATGGAAAGGAGGGCCGTGCTGCCAAAGGAATTACAGCTGGCTCAACAGATGCCGGTACAGCCCAATCAGCAGGGACCTCAGCCCCAACCCGTTCCCCTCTTTCCACCTCTGGATATCGTCCATACTATTCTCGAGGCGGTACTCGACTCCATTCATCCCAACCCCAATGAACGTGAGGCCGACGAATCATCATCTGCCCAGTCATCCACTCAGGAAGATGTCCTTCGCATAGCCAACGCCGTCAAAAAGCATTTATTGAGTCTCGACGAGGATACATTAAAGAAAATCCAGCCGGATGCCGTCAAAAATACCATGTATCGTCTTCAAAGAATTTACGAACGGTTATCCTCGTCCCACCCCCCCTTTCTCTACGAATACTACGAATTCAGCCGTACCTTAGTCTTGAAACTCATCACGTCGACGTCTCTCCCCCTCAAACTTATGGGATGGACTGCCCTCGAAGAAATTATCGAGGCATCGATTGATAAACGCCCTCCCCCGAAAGCTTACATTGTAGAGGGGGCGGGATTGAACTTCATCAATGGACGGTTTGAATTCGATCCATCAAGGGTGATCCGGGGGGGATGGGCCAAGTCCGGGGCCGAAGTCCAATACGTGCGAAAGATACCTGAAAACAATGGTAATCCCGCCAGTAATTCCGAAGATGGGGCGGGTAAAACTCTAACCCTGTTTCGATGCACCATGAGATCGCAGCAAAAATGGTGGTTCATCAGTGAAGCCGATGCCGATCAGCCTGGCACCGATAAAGATATTGATTATTATCAACATAAGAGTAAGCCGTCGGAGGATATGTTGCCCAGTGCATCGGGGTGGGTTACTTGTAGGAGCGGGTCGGATCCTTCTCCTACGTTGAGGCCGGTGGGGCTGATGGTCCCTCCTGGAGAAGAAGAGAATACATTGGAGTGCGTGTTGGCTAAATGGGCTATTGATAATAAAGTCATTGAATTGGTATTGGGGGATTCGATCCATAGAGAGATTGTAGCAAGGAGTACGGCTTTAATCAAGTTTTTGGCAAGTATGTGCGAGAATAGTGATGGCAACAGTAACAGCTCTGTAGAAAATGATGCAGGAGTAGGGGATGCTGCCATTGCCTCACCGATGCAGACGGAAAACGCCCCCAATCCATATTGCCTCCAGCTCTCTCATTTGATTCTAGCTTGGAAGACTTGCACATCCAAAACGGATGCTGCCGTCTCTGCTGAAATTTACAACCTTCTCGTATCCATTCTGCCCTCCCTACCGGATAATTTGGCCATCCCTCTCCTTCAAGCCATCCGTTCCGAAGTCAACAAAGGCAATCACAACTTCTTTGAAGTCTCCGAATTCTGCTGTGCCATTGCTACTATATCCGAGAATTATTATAAGAACAACAATCCCGTGAACTTCAATCAGCGTGTTCGTGAGGAAATCTTGGGATTGCAGTGGGCGGTACTGTCCCATGAGGATGCACCGACATTGAAATCCTACCAGAATATCAAACGGCATGTAGCTCATGAGATTGGACAGCGCGATTCGGTGGCGTCCATGATGCGTGGCAAGTATTTACTCGATTGTCGCGAGTGGCTGACGAAATATTCGCAGGGCAAGGCATCCGCTGTGAATGAAGTTCATGCATTGCACATGGTTCAATTGAGTAGGTTTGTTTTTGAGTCCTATCCCACGCAAACGACGAATGGAGTTTTGGAGGTTGTTGCAGATAATATGAGTTCTTTGGCAGATCTGCTACTGATAGAATTGATGGCCTATTTGAATAGGGGGAGGAGTGCCATGACGGCTCCGCCAGTTCGAAAGGTAGGTTGTAGTTTGTCGAGCCTCTTGTGTACGTCCTTGTAATCATGCCTCATATTATTAGTCTTCTACTTCTTCAGCCGTCTTCTGCCAGTGTTGCGGTACCCGACTTTAATTTCTCTAAAGCATTGTCAGATCGTCTCCGGATCCTCCGATCTGTTTATGGACTTTCCCCTGGAACAAACATGACTTTTCAGCAGGTTGAACATCTGTGGTCGCTTTGCACGCTCCCTATTGATAGAGAAGCAATTATGGACTTCTTAGCAGAACTTTCTAACACTGACGCTGGTTCTGACAAAGGCCAGCAGATGGCCAACAACAATCAATTTCAACGTGTTCTAGACGGCAATGTTTGTGTTCAAATCTTTGAGAACTTGTTTTGCTCCCCAAATGTTGGTTGGGAATGTCTCGGCGAAGTTGCATTTGGAAGCTTTCAAACGATGTACAAGAATCTAAGTCAGCACGGACAAAGTATCACTCCTGCTACCAATGATTGTGCTATTGATGCTCTATGGAAAATTTGCCTCACGGCAGGAAACGAAAATGTTGCAACAAGCTCCAGGAATGAACTTCTCAACATGTACATTCACAATCAAACTGGTGAGCAGGATGGCACCCAAAGTGGAGATTCTTTTTCTAAAAGAATATTCAACTGTCTCTGTCAAGTGAAGGACGACTTACAAAGAGGAGGCACTTCATCGCTGCGTGCAGCTGAGAGATGCATCAAAATCCTCAAGAATGCATTTGATATTAGCACTCTAGGTGGAGGTGTAAATGCTGTTGCAGAACGATTGCGTCTTTTGTTCTCCTCGGCTGAGAAGAGCGATCTGGATGCCTACCTGAACCAAATTCCGCATGGGCTTCGAGGCGTCTCATCTTGCATCACTGTTCCAGTAATGGCAAAGAAGGCAGGCGAAGGTTCTGATCGCTTCACAATGGATATTCATCTGTTGCAATCAGTCGAATCCATAAAAATGCAAGTTGCCAAACGTTGCAATCACGATGCCAAAATGATTAAGCTTCAACGCCCTTCCCAGCGCAACAACCCCAGTTCAGTCCCCGATACCGCGATTGCAGCTGGCTTGGGAATTTCGGAGATGAATGAATTGATATTCGTGTTAAACAGCAATGTGGTCGAACCATGCACTTCCCCTCCTCCTACAAACACTGTGCCAAATGGTGCTCTCGATTTAAGTGGGTTGTTAGATGACGAAGGAGCGGGCAATTCGTTTGGAGTGTTCTTCGATACATTGATTTCTGTCTTGGAATCTCTCCCCGCGTCAAACACAACCGAATCGTCGGATGATTCTAGTCCCAAGATGCAGGCCCACGACTCGCACTCACTTGTTTGGGATGTCTTGTTGGCAATGCCTTCAAATGCACGGGTGTGTGACTTTGTTCAACAGACTGCAGTTGAATGGAAAGCCAGAGAATCCAACAACTCCTCTGATGCCATGATCATTGATTCGGCTTGGTCATCACTTGTTGACATTAGTCATTTTGAACGTTCGGTATATGTCTTACAGGTGCTCGATTTCTCCCTAAGACCACCGCCATACCTCTTTTCCTGCCTTCCATTTGAAGCAGCGCAGGTACTGTCCGACAAAATGAGAGACAAAGCACATCAGTTCCAATCTGATTTCATTCGATCTGGTGGTTTCGAAGCTGTTTTGCGCCTGTTTGTTGAATCAGGAACTGCAGAGAAGAAAACTCGTCGCAGAATGAGAATGGCCAACGAGTTCTCTCTTCGAATCCTATCAACTTGTTTCTTCGGAGATGTATCATCTGGTTCGAGCGAGGGTGTTAAAATTACGGAAGCAGGTCTTGCTCTGATGAAGACATTTCCCAATATTGGCGACTTTTTGAAGAGTCTCATGCACATTGTGGTCGATGACGAGGGCGTCGCCGACGCTGCTATTTTGAGAGTGCTGCGCCTAATTGAGGCCCTATTAAAATCAGACGAGGTATTTGCGAATGGTTTTGCAGAGCTGCCAACAGGAGTAACAGAAAAGTTCCTGACCTCGCTACTCCTTTGGGAAGGTTCATTGAGCAGCGTCAAGCATGCTGCGAAGATAAGAAAGAAGACGGAGGACATGATTCTTGAGACGCCGCTACTTTGCTCCTCGGCTTTACCATTTCTTGTAGGAGCAATGAAAAATATCGACTCCTTAAGTGATGGTTCGAATGAATTCTTCTCGGTGATGATGAAAATAGTGGCCGCTGCTAAAAGTCAGCCCAGAAACGAGTCTTTAGATCGTGAAATGGAAGATCTGGGCACCGCAGTGTGCGACAAACTTGCTATGTACCCTCGACCAACAGGCGAGAACGAACACATCGATTATTCTACTGGGGTCTTGTGCGGATGCTTGAACTTGCTCTTGTCTCTAATCGATTCGATGGGCGGAGGTTATCTGCAGAAGGCTTCTCGCCACCTCATGAACAAACTGGGAAATGACCCGTGGTGGAAAGAGCCACGCCAAAATTCAGAAACAGTTGCACTCGTTAATTTGATGGGCACAATTTTCGACTGCTTTGTCTCATCTTCCCAGTTGCCTGGATCTCCGCCTATTTGCTCTGACAAGAAGTCACGCCAACTTGCTTTCCGTGTTGCGTTGGCAGCTGCTCAAGCATGTAACAATGGGGAGGGTTATCAGATTTTAGTTTGTAAGATACAAAGCATCATGTCTCACGTCACGCCTTCACTTCGACACAGTTGGGCTCTCTCCATTGCTCGCGAAGATGGAAACAGCCAGCGCAATAGCAACACAACAAAATATTCAGGCCTGAAAAACCAAGGCTGCACATGTTACATGAACTCATTCCTTCAACAGCTCTTCATGATGCCCACGTTAAGGAATATCCTTTGCTCTGCTGATTTACCGTCGAGCTTGCGGTCTTCTGGGGGAGGAGTCATGTCAGAGGGGCGTGAGTTAGTTGGCAAGAGGATCTCGCTACATTGGGATTGCGGAAACAATTACGATGCATTAGTTGACGCCTTTGACGAAAATACTGGAATGCACACAATAACATATTTGCCAATTCAACTGTCGAGCCAGCACCAACAGCAACCCCCAGATCTCTCCCAACTGCCTGAGGAGTTGCCGGAACAGTTCATTCTCAGAGAAGGACGTCCCAATAGGGAAACCGGAGCATTCGAACTAATCAGAAGTAGCCGACTAGATGTAGAGAATGATTCAACAGCCGCAAACGGCAGTATAACTGAGTCTGAAGATGAAGCATCGTCACGCAAGTTGCTGGAAGAAGTTCAGCGTACTTTTGTCAACTTGGACGAAGCTAGAGGCAGATGCTATGATCCACGTTCATTGGTGGAAGCCAGCAATTGTCTCAAGCTAGAGTTTGATGTCTGGCAACAAAATGATGCAGCCGAATTTGCTATGAAACTATTGGACCGGTTAGAGATCTCCCTCAAACGTTGGTCGCCATCTGTCTTTAAATATCTGGCTCACACGTTTGGATTGAGAACAACGAAGCAAAAGATTTGCAAGGAGTGTGGTCTTAAGGTGAGGATTCTCCCATCTGTGTCATCCACTTCAATGCCATTGCTCACAACTTGTCTCTTGCTTAATTTACTAGACTAGCCGAGAGGAGAATCTGATGAATATTGACTGCCAAATTCGCAACAAGTCCTCCATCCACGAAGCTCTTTCGACATTATGCGAAGATGAGATAATGGAGGGCGACAACAAAGTGTTGTGCGATAGATGCAAAGTCAAAACAAACACTGTACTACGGACCGCAATATCTACTCTTCCCGACGTTCTCATTCTGTCTTTGAAACGATTTGATCTCGACTACACAACATTCGAGACCGTCAAACTGAATAGTCGATGTGAATTCGAGGAAGCTTTAAACATGAAGCAGTATACTTTAGAGGCTAAAGAACTTCTTGAAGCATCTTTGACCGAGGATCCCAAGAACGACACGGGCTCTATGATGGATCTAGAAGACGAGGGGAGCCAAGACCCCCTGAGTAAGCTGGCCGACGACGACTATGAGTACAAGCTAGTGGGTGTGCTGGTACATGCTGGAGTGGCACAAGGAGGTCACTACTATAGCTTCATCAAGGATAGAACTTCGAATAAATGGTATCGGTTTGATGATGAAGATGTTACTCCATTCGATCCTTCCTTGATTGAACAAGAATGCTTTGGAGGAAAAGTGAAGAAGGAGACCAAGTTTCCCAACGGACATGTTCACATAGTTGAAAATGAGCAATTTGCCAATGCCTTGATGCTCTTGTATGAGAAGGTGAAGCCTACAAAAATGAGCGAGACTGAAGCAACCAAAAAGGACGAAGCAAAAGTTCCAATGGACGAAGAAGTTGATGCCAAGAGCCCACCTTTATCCCTCACCAACGGCTACGACTCATTCCTCCCTTCAGTGAAGAAGTCGAATTCCACGCATAGTTGGCAATCTTTCCTACTAACATCTGAGTTCCAGTCTTTCATGGGTGACATCCTGAGCCACTCTATCTCCGGGATCCGGGAGAGCAGCGATGTGATGGATGATGGCGCAGTTGCGTATCCACAAATAGAGCGTGGCTCTTGGCGTTTTGACGTTGTTCAATTATCACTATCATTCCTATTCGATTTGCTCTTTCATTTATCGCTCGATAATCACATTCGCGAGAGATGGTCAGCTAAGGTCATTCAAATATTCACAACATACCCACTCATTACGGAGGCATTTGTGTCAAGTCTCGCTGAGCGAACTCGACTAATCTGTGAAAACTGGATCAGGGCTTATACTGTTGAGTGTTCCGATGAACCCGCAAGGAGAACTGCGCTCCATATCTTTGCATCAGCTGTTAAGAAACAAGTGGCTAAGAACACTGAACAAAATCTGCTAAAGGAATGGACACTTGGTTGGGAAGCCGAATGGGCGTACAGGATGGACCAAATTCATAGCGGTAATCAAAACATTACTCCCATGCAAGCAGATTTTGTGTCTGATCCTCGGGTTCGAACACGAAGCTTAGAAGATATATCCAAGATTGGCACGACTGCGACAGGAGTTGGCATCATCCTTTCGTTCATTAGTTTACTTCTCGATTTGACTCCACGAACTGTTCAGACAAGAGTCGAACTGTCATACTTCATTGAATTGCTTGTAAGAGGCGATGGGCCTGAAGGACGACTTCTTCGTGCTGCTATGAGTCATGCCCAGTTCCCTATCAGATTAGTATGCCTTGCTTGGAGAGACAAGCTTCACCACACCATGCCAAGATATGATACGTTGAAGTCCCTGTTCCCTGGAGCGTGTCTGGCTTCAAACCTGGCTATCGGAATCTGCAAACATGAGTCTCAAACTATTCTCCAAATAGGAATGAACAACGGTGCTGGAAACCAATTCGCTCCTCACTCATACGAGATGCGTATGTGCTTAGAGGCGTTTGCGTGTCTTATTGGAGTGCCCTACAGCATAAGTAAAGATATCACATACGAGACTGGGGAAATTGTCAGAGGTCGTAATGTCGTGCGCCTAACCCCACTTGCTGTTAAAGCACTGACAATTATCTATGAAGATTCGAAAACAACATCTTCAAAGGGTATGACCAAACGTGAAATTCAGAACCACATCAAGAGATGCGACATTCGAGAAATCCCACCTCAGAGGTTAGACCAGATCATGATTAAGCATGCAGTAATTGATGAAAAGGACGGTACTAAAGTCCTGCCTTTCGACGGCTTTTTGGATATATACCAAACGTATGCTTGCCAAAGCAATGCGAACGATGTAAGTTTTACGGCCATATTGTTGTCTGTCACTCGTTTCTTCTAATCATACACACATCTGCTTCTTCCTTCAAATTAGATCCTGCGAGAGCTTCAATTTTTTGGTTTTAGGCCGGACTTGTCTCGCATGTCGCAACCAGCTAGATGGGTCACCAATGAAAATGGCGACAGACACTACTACACTGCGCATGAGATGATTGCAACAGATGTGACATTGAACCGAACCTGGCTGAGTAAACATCGTCCCTTGGTTGACGTTGGTGTATGGAACCCACAATTTTTGTACTTCACTATGGAGCTCAATAACATCATGGCGCAGTACATTCATGTTGCGATTGCTGTAGGCCATCATTCAGAATCAATGATAATAGCACTTCTACGAATGTTTCATGATCATCGTTATCAGTGGAATTCAGATGCGAATCATGTCTGCCGCACGGTATGTTCCTCTCCATGAGCATCCCTTTTCTTGTACTTTGAGACAAAACTGTAACATTTGATTTGTTATTTTCAGGGCCTTTGTCTACTTGCCGCAATACCCGATGATAAGCAACAAGATCGCATCAATACAATTATGCTACACAATAGACCAGATGAAGGAGACGGTATATTAATCCAAGCACACCAATGTGCAGAAGATCAGCACGAGGGCTTTGAAAAGTGTGCACATTTCTTACACGAGATCAGAAGGCAGCGTGCCGTGGCAAAGTGGATGGATCAACATCAGTCCCACTGGGCATGGATGGAGCCTGAGAATGGACCCGAAATGATGAACCCTCAGCAGTCAAGAGGGGATCACTCCGGGCGCCGTGGCGGAAATCGTCAACTGAATATGTCTGATGATGACGATTATGATGACGACGACGATGATCCATACGGCTTTGATCCACGGGAAAATATGCACGAAGAAATGATTGTTAGTGGCTGTGGTATCGCAGACATAAATGGTCTGTACAAAAAGATCGGTCACTGTGATGAAGTTCCCAAGTATTCCAAAATGGGGAGGTGGGAGGGCAATGAAGTAGATTTCTTACTGTTTCGTTGCAAGCTAAGTGACAATACTAGACGATGGTACATTTCAATAGTGCCCGGAAACAGTAAGTGATTGGGAGGAGCAATGAATTTCGAAACTTGATTCATTTCTAACATCACTTTCTCTTTTAGTCCATCCAGGAACCACGAAAGACATCGACTTTTACTATGCTACTGCACATGGTTCATCATCATCGTTTTTGTCTCCAGACGCTCAATGGAATATCATTCCCCAGCGAGGAGTTCACCCGCCACCTCGTGTAGCTCCTGCTCCTACTGCTGCTGATAACAATCAAGAACGAGGAGATTATATTTAGATGTTATGTTTAACAAGTAATAATAACAAGGCTGCCTGTGTGAATATGTAATATGTTCAATTATTTCTCCGTACATCAAACATGTATTGCATAATTAACTATTACTTTCATTGGCAGTACATTGTTTATGCCTATTGTCCATTCTTTGTCAGATGCTGATGAATAAGAAGTAATGTTCCCTCTATTGATGTACTTCATTGTGAATCCCCAAAAATTCTGATCCCCCATGAAACAGTTAGCACTATTATTTTGTCATCAAGAAATAAGACTAGAAGCACCTCCTCCGGAAAATACAGAGACAGTGTTTTCCATAAGTCTGAAGTTTTTCGGGAGGAAGGATTGCAAAGGACACGCCTTTGCAATCCTTCCTAAGGTTGTTATTAATACTTATAGTACTGACTTTTATAATTAGGCTCTTACTTCGTTATGAATATCACGTGAAAAATGTTTTGATTCGGAGGGACAACGACGACAAACTTGTTACAGTTACAGACCCCTCAGTTTTGTAGTAGATATTTTGCTTCGGTGCGCGACTGGGTCCCTCCTTAGTGGCGCAAAGGTTTTCAACTGCCATCACAGAGACTTCCGGAGGGGTGTCGGCGACTTAACTAGGCGTAATTTGCAGGCTCAAAATCAAAACCCTGGCGATCACAAAAAATGACTTAAATTCAGAAACCATGAAATATGCTTCGTTGAGATTGATGGCAAAGCAAGGACTTCCTTGTACTCAAGATCATTTCACTAGGACAATAGCCTCCTCTGTCTGAAGAGACACTCACTAGTTGTTCCTTTTACACTTGGCAGATACACTGGTGACAGGTCCACTGGGAACAGATCCATTGGCAACAGATGTCCTGCGAGATTTGTCTTGCCTCCAAAAGTTGCTAGTATGTAGGATTTAGGATTGCTACAGAGGAATAGATGATGCTGCGTGCAGTAGGTAAGCAATTATGTTTATATGAAGGTGGAACTGACTTAAGTTTAAGTAACAAGTGTGCTCTGGTTTCTATGTAACAGTTGGGTGCCTTGGTCCAGGCCTAGCCTAGACAGGAGAAGAATTACTAAAATTGTTTGTCAAGTTGTAGCAAATTTGGTAGGAGAGAGAGAAAGAGAGAGTACATTAGTCTACCTTAGTTCACATCATAATGTGCTGAAAACTTGTATTGTTTTGTTTCGCACCCTCTCCATAACCAGGTATGTGAAGGTGATTATTTGACAATAGTTTTTGTGCAATTCGCCGAACTTCGTCTCGAAGTGGGAGTACTTTTCTAAAATCTCGCTCTCGCTCTCTCCTTTCCTTTCTCCCCTTCCCACTGTACACAAGAGCTCTTTCTAATAGACAATGGCGTCACTGGCAAGAGTAGTCAATACCCTCCCTGTCCCTCTCTTCGGCTCAGTGGCAACCGCTACCGCCTTCATCGGCGCCAAGGCACGAACTCTCCCCCGTTTCGCTGGATGGATCGCTCCTCTCGGTGCAGGTGCGAATCTTTTTCTTTTGAGACCGTATCCCTGCAGCAAAAGTACAAAGCTCATCACATCTCGCTCTCTTTTTTACAGGAGCACTGTGGTTCGTCTGGCCCGCCGTAGACGATGGATGGAAAATAGAAATGGGCCTCAAGGCAGATCCAGAAGCCGCGGCCAAGGCAGCTGAGGCCGCAAAGGCTGCGCCAGTTACCAAGGCAGAGGTGGAAGTGAAGGCGGTGGTGGCTCTTCCGGCTGCTGCATTGAAAGAAATTGAGGAGGCGCCCAAGGCACATGCTCATGTTGAGACGAGTGATGACAAATTGTTTGTGAAGGCTGCTTCTAGTGGGGATTTTTCGTATTTGGAAGAAAAGTGGGAAGCTTTTGCTGAAAAGAGTAGTAACCCTGGTGAAGAAGATGATGAAGAAGAGGAAGAAGGTGAGTGAATCCTTTGTTAGTGAATTTTCTTGCAGACTTTTTGTGTCTCACTTATGCAAATCTTACGTGCGTAATCAGAGGAGGAGGAAGAAGAAGAGGAGGAGGAAGAAGACGACGAGTAAACAATTGATCTTAGGCATTCATTTCAGGAGGGTTCAGCCGTAGGGATATTGATGCAGATAGATTAAAAAGTGGACACATTAACAAATATCAATGGAAAATAATGCACTCGTGTGTGTGGGATGCATCCTAGTGATCTGCAGATAACCTAATATCTATGTGAATCATTTAAATAAGGTGAAGGTCGCTGTTGGTATTTTTAGAGACTCTCTTAAAACACCACGTCTGCTTTATTTATTTACACCTTTTCTTTTGTGTCCTTACACAAAAACTATATCAACCGACCCCATATCTCCACAACATTCAAAACCTGGTATTGACAGTAGTCACATAGTTCAATTCCTTCGAATTAAGCTTGTAATCCACCCTTTCCAAAACTTTCCTAGCCTCTCTCGTCTTCTTCACAAATTCTCTCGTCAACTCGGCAATCTCCTTATCATCTCCACCTCTACCTTCACACTCTTCCACTCTGTCAAACGCATCCGTAGCCAACATGTTAGCAACAGCAAACCTCAATGCCGGATGATAATTCCCCTCCAAGATTTCCATTGGTTCTGCCCATTTACTATCACAATATTCATTCTCATCCAAAACAACCTGTTTCACCTCTTCTTCATTTTGCAACCGCACCTTTAGACAAAACTGTACATCGGTTGTACCGTGATTCTTTGGTTCCTGCTCCCGCATTTCAAATGCAAATGCCTGACAACATACCGGTCTAAACCTATCACTGTCGATATCCAATCCCAACTCCCGTTTTAGGAGGCGTTGCGAGCTTTGTATGGGTGATTCGCCCGGGAAGATTCGGCCGCCGAGGAACCACCAATCCGGTTGCGGTTGTACACATCGTTTGCCGGTAAAGATTTTGTTACCGGTGGGATCGAGGAGGAGAATGTCGGTGCAGCCTTTGACGAGGTTGTCTAGTGCTATGCCGTATTGATCGTCGGGCAGGAAGCTGGGATATATGATAATGAGTAATGAAGTATATGAATTGGTACTTATGGTGCCAAATGGATGAAATGGAATGAGGATACATTAGACTTACGTTCTATGTGACTTGAATGAGCCAGTCTCGTGAAGGGGAATGCCTGATTGAAACATCTTTGCAGATTGTAGCGTGTATGTTATGTATCTACTAACAACAACAACTTGGACTTTGGCTGTTGGCTACTTGGATTGGCTCTCTCACCGAATCTGCCGGATCGAGGTAGACTCAGAATAATGTTATTTATTTACCTTTCCGTTCTTTAGGCGATCACATACTCACCACCCATCACCAACGCACTACAAACAACCTCTCTCTAGCATGTTCAAAGCAGCAATCCTCCTCCTCCTAGCCCAACCCACAGCGGGATTCGCGCCCCCATCCTCGATACTACCGAGCCCACACGCCACCACCTCCACCACCACCCAACTCCACAACAACCTCCGCGACATGGCCACCTACCCCGACGACATGAAAATGATGCAAAGCTACGCTTCCTTCGATCGCAATGGAGCCCTCTCGGGAAATAGAGGAAGCCGCGGCTCCAGCAGTAGCAAGTACGGCAGTCGTAACTACTATGGTTCTGATGGTGCGTATTATGCCAACAATGGGATGGGTAGGGGAGTGTATAATAATAATTATCGCGATGACATGATGTACTACAACAACAGGGGAGGAGGAGGATACAGTGGCAATAATAGTCGTCGTGATCGCGAAATTTCCTTCAGTGGCAGCAGGGGATACAATGGATCATACAGTCCAAACGGGAGGGGATATGATGGGATCGAACGGTATGGACGCGGTCAGAGGATGAGTAATGCCTATAATGGCTATTATCATGACGGGTCGAATACTGGTGGGAGGTATGATGGTGGGTCGTTGAGGAGATTGGATTCTTATGGAAACGGTGGTATGGGGTATAGTCGATCCCAGTATGATTTTAGGAGGAATGGGGATAGGTCCGGATATGCGTATGCGGATTCCATGGATTCGAGACGGGGAATGTACAGGCAGAATGGAATGAGGGAGGATCGATCGGTACCGGGATTTGCTTATTCTAGTAGAGTGAGGGAAGGTGGTAGTGGTGGGTATGGCAGAAGAAATTATTATAGGGGTGAAAATATGATGCGAGGAATGAGAGATGATTATGGATATTATGATGATATGGATGGTATGGGTTATGGAGGGTATAATATGTATGATGATTATCCGGATTATGGATATGATCAGAGAGGTCGCGATGGAAGGTCAGGGTACGGAGGATATGGGTATGGGCGCTCAGAATATTGAATTTAACATCTTCATTTTTTGTACTTAGGTCATCATGTAATTATCACAAGTGGTGTAAACATTATTTGTTTTCTGGTTTATATCTTCTTTCGCTCACTTGTTATTCATACCGCCCACAACGCCATTAAGCTTCTGAATCAACTCAAACATTTCCGGATCATCCTTCATTGCCTCCTCAAAGGCCTTTTGGCCACCAGTCATCACCAGCTTCATAACCTCTTGCATCTTGGGATTTCGTAACATATCAACCACCTCGGGTTTTCCCAGCATTTCAGTCAGCATGTCAGGCGGCATCCCCCCCGGCAATGTTCCATCACCTCCCAATGCTCCCTCTAATACCTTGTCTTCAATTTCCAGTGCCCTACTACCGTCCCTGGCTGCCATTTCATTGGCCTTGTTGAATCGGTCGAGAATCGAGGGATCGGCTTTGCCTTGGCATCTTGCCTCATTTAATCTAAGTTCGAGTGATTCTCTGTCAAAACAATCGGAGTAGGAAACGGCCCGTAGATCCAGCTCTGATTTGATTTCGGATATCTTCATTTTTCCGGGTATAGGTGGGTCGGCATCATCTTGTGCTACCATTGAGAGACGATAGCTTGCTCGTGACAAATGATTCGGAATGGGTGGGCTGAAGCCGCCGACTTCACTGTTTAGTAAGAGTGATATCATTAGTCGTAGGCAAAGCTTTCGTCTATCCAACAGTTTTATCGTCATTATGAAGGAGAGGAGAGAAAGTGGGCGTGCTCGTTTCAGGGCCGCAGCGGGAGATGTTTCTGTGATGCGTGATGGTGTAGTTGTGCCGCAGTTGCAAAGTTCGTGAACGTCAGTGTACGAAATTCACTGTTGATGGTTGTTAGATTATCTCATAAGGATAAACTGTGGCCTAGCAAAGAGAGGGCAAAGAGGGAGGAGGAGAGGAAGAGAGGAAGGGAAGAGGTGATATGTCTTCCCGCCAAAATTACATCTACCTTTAATTTTAATAGCATTTCGTTTATGTCATTTCGCTCCTCTTCCCCACCTCGCTCCTCCATTGTATCAACCATGCTACCGCCAGTATCAAACTATAACCCGCTACAACCGATCAACACCACTGACTTCAAGCCAGCTCCATATATCGTAGCATCCGTGGTGGAGCGGTATCACAATACATGGAGATTTGGTCATTCTAATAACTTTACCCAGTTTGTGAATGGTGTGCTCATAGATGGGGATGCAAGTGACGCCACTGATTATGTTGCAGGGTAAGTTGATTACACGTTGTCGAAATGTACTCTTCTGTCACTGTTAAAGCTCATACATCAATGTGCTGCCGTTCCATGTCCAATCGTTTGAATGTATCAAACAGGGTTGTCACAGCTTCTATAATAATTTTGATACTATCTTTGCTGTGGGCTGTCATCATTCTTGTAATGAAGTGCATTGGTCCAAACAAAATGGGTTTCCTGTCGGGTAGATTTTTAGCACCTGCCCCGTTTAGACCCAACGATTACTTGTCAGTTATTCGAGGCGATGGTGATGTCAACATAGATGAAATTGTCTCATTGCATAAAACTGAAAACGATCCGACGGCTCCATTGGTACTATCAAACGTCATCGAAGAAAATGATCAGATTAAAAAGGCGCACAGGAAGTTTAGCAGAAGAGTTAAAGCTGTTAGAACCACTTTCTCGTTGAGTGGATTGGGTGTTTTAGTTGCCGGGGCCTTGTATTACGGAATTGCAGTCAAATCATTCAATAGCTCTTTCGATGAAGTTAGAGTTGGGAATGATGTAAGTCTCAATCTTTTCTTCGACCTCACATGCACGTAATTGAAGTACTCATATAATGCTTCTGATCTGGGGTAGAATGTCAGAGTCGTCATCTTGCGAGGACTCAACATTTCCCACTCCATCTTGGCTGATGAGGAAGCCTTACAAGTACAATTGAATACAGTACAAACCAAACTACCAGAGATAAAAGAGCTTTGTGCATCAAAAGCTTTCATCGGCGACATCATAGAACCGATCATGAAAAACTTCGACGAGTCCGTGAGTGAAATCGAGCAGTATTCACAAGTCCTCCGTACTACGCTATCTAGTTCCAACCAAGCGATGGATACAATTGTGACTGTTACAAATGATATAGATACTGGAGTAGATACAGCCCAAAAGTGGTTCATTGTGTGTGTTTGGATAAGTGCATTCTTCTTCGTTGTCGTGGTAGCGATGCTGGTCTGCTCAGCATTTGTTGCCAATGACAAGTACAACTGCTTTACCAAGACAATCACAGCTATCGGTTGGCCGCTTTTTTCCATACTGCTGTTTCTAGTCTGGGTATTCTCGTCATTGTTCTTAGCTGCTTCACTATCTGGATCGGATATTTGTGTCAGCCCGGATGAAGTAGTCTTCGCTGCCCTGAATGAGGGCTTTAAAGATACCGAAGGAGCAGAGCATGCCGTATATCTCAATTTGGTCAATTATGTGATGGTAAGGACTTTATTGGTCTAGGGTTTGTTGTCAGGATTACACCGTCTAACACTTTGTCTAAACATGGAAAATACACCACTCAAGGGCTGTTCCATGAGCAATTCAGCATTGATTCCAGATGAAATTGGCTTCGATTTATTTCATGATATCGAAGTTATACACAACAAGTCTGAGGAGATGAAGGAGGTGACAGACCAGCTTGCCCATCCCCTTTACCGAGGTTTTATTGGGCAGTGTGGCCTAAACTCTTCTGATGTTGAAGATTTTCAGAATGGTGCTGAGCAACTTCATGAGTTTAGTCATAATCTATTTGATGGAGCTCGTGCTTTCGAAACAGAGATATTATCGTGTTCTACTATGAACCCAATTTACAGCTCGCTAATGCATGATGGTAAGATTGTTACACTGTACTTTGAATTTCTGTCTAATTGCAACTAACTCAGCTCATTTCCTTGCGTCATTGTCAGCATTTTGTTCCGACGCAGTACAGGGTGGGATCATATGGATATTTTCTACAACACTTTCTGTAGCAGTATTTTCTATGGTAAGTTTCATCTGAACACTTTGTTGCAGGAATGCAAACAACTATTTTTTATCATTGTCCTCGTATGATTATCAGACAATGTCCATGTTCAGAGCTGCGATGTATCCAATTAAAAGAACTGAATATCCGTACAGCGCTGTGCCTGCTCTTGATTCTAGAGCCTTGAGTTAACAAGCATGAAGCCTGATATCACCGAGCTGGCCTGACAAGATCCACTACGAAGGAACGAGGCTGTTGATAGTACTTAGGTTGGGATCTTGTTCGCAACTTAGATAGTAGTTAAAGAATTACTAGATGATCAAGACCAAAATGGATCGTTTTCCTTCTCCACGTCTAGCCTTTCCTTCATCGATCTACCATCCTCTTCGCTGTCAATCTCTGAATTTTGTGCATTGATTTCATCAATCAAAATGTTGCTTAGGTTCATGTATTCTCCTCCTCGATTCTTCCACTATAGCACATATGAATAATATTTTCATTAGCAAGTTGATGTGTCAGTTCGTTCACCAGAATGTTAACATCAATATACACAATACCAAACTTCCAATCAAGTTTTACTCACCTGACCTTCGATGTCATAAAATAAACGACTCTTAGGGGTCATTATATGCACCATAACTTCTCCAAAATCCAGCAATATCCATCCACTATCGGCAGATCCCTCTGGCACTCCCTGTATATTATTTTGTAAGTAGTTCAAAGACGATCAGTATTTATGTTCAAACTATTTGCAAATCACGAGAGCACCAACAAAAACAAAGAACTTACATTACCCAAACATCTCTTCCCATCATGCTTCTCCTCCACATCCACCATAATACTATTTGCAATAGCCTGATTCTGAGGCCTACTTGTACCACTCACGACAACAATGAAATTTGTCAAACTCGTGCATCTCGTCACTCGCATGGCCACGATATCCGTTGCCTTTCTCATATCAGCAGCGTGGACAATAGTCTCCACAAAGCCAGCTAGAGGATCTTCATTCACGGTTCCTGGTGGAAGGTCGGTGGGATCCACAGAGTGCGGGAAGGATGGCGGTGATGTGATGGAATCCATGACGTCGTTGATTTGAGGACGGCGACGTGACGTGTAGGAAGGTGTGTCTATAGACTGTTTGAACTTGGGGTTGCGATTTCCTTTGCGAGAGGCTTCGAGTGCTGTGTTGGTTTGTGAGATCGTTGGTAGGATGGGGCTGGGAGTGAAGGCGAGTGATGATTGGGCTGATAGCATGAGATGTGTCAGGCCAAACAGGACTATTTTTCGTCGCGTCAATACTGTATTTTCCATTGTAATAGAATTGTTGCTCCCCTTCTGCGTGTTGCTAATGTCTTTTGTCGGTGCTGCTCCTGTTTTGCCGGAAGCCCTGTATGAAGAGGTTATCTGTGGTGTGATGGTTGGTTGGTGAAGGGTGATGGTGATGGCGGGCGGCATGATGGCTGTAGAGAGAGGCTCTCTATTTTAGCCGGCTCATTTTTTCTACGAAAAAATTACCACTAATTTTATCTAGCGGTAGTACCGCAGGACAAAAGGTAGATACTGCGGTTTTGCGACCATCCTCTAGAAAGACAAGTCCTGTCAAATAATGGCGGGAAGCAGAGAAGCAAAGACGACGAAAAGGTAATGATACACCAAATGGAACGGCTCGACAAAGAGACCATTGCCACATTCCAGCTTGTAATAAGAGCCAGTGAAGATTTG
>JALLPI010000188.1:0-39981 GCA_036939935.1 Cyclotella atomus | reverse complement strand
ACTTACTCCGTTTCAACAAAACGATTAAACGATCTTCAGCGGCCGCTTCCCAATAGTAGAAATAAATATTCCATACGAAATCCAAACTACCTACGTACTTAGGTATCCACTCTCGCTCTCCCCTCTCCTCACACTTCCTTGCAACCATGATGAAGCACTTCCTCCTCTGCACAGCGGCGCTCGCCACAGTGGGCGCCGATGAATACACCCATCGTTATAAGACCGGTGACAAGGTTGATCTGTGGGTGAATAAGGTGCGTTTTTGAAAGCAGCAGTGTAATGAATGTGGGGGCTACTTTGAGGCTGTTGTGCGTTGAGAGTTGTTCAGAGCATTGCAACAGTTTGCCCCAGCCGGAAGCAGAGGGATGGTGTTATGTATGGTATATGTTCGATTCAGTTTGAATGACTTAACTGGGTGTTAAACTGCCTGCATCAATAATAGAGGCTCTCTGTACAATCTGAAAGATACACAACACTAACAACGCCTCTCTCTCTTCACTTCAGGTGGGACCCTACGCCAACCCCCAAGAAGCCTACGAATACTACATCCTCCCCTACTGCGCCCCCGACACCCGCCACCACCCTGACAACGCCGGAATATTCAACGCCCTCAAAGCCCACTCCATAGGCGAAGCCCTAGGTGGCCACGCCCTCCGTCACTCCGGCCACGACCTCGTCTTCCCCTCCGAAACCACCATTGGCGAAATGTCCGTCCTAGAAGCCTGCACCACCCAGCCACTCAAAGACAACGAGGTCCAACTATTCGCCACTGCCGCCGAAGACCAGTGGTTCTACCAAATGTACGTCGATGACCTCCCCGTCTGGGGAATGGTGGGCGAAATGCTCCCCGATCTCGAGGCGGCCAAGGGTGAAAAGTTCGGTTCTGATTTGAGTCATTTGGAAGAGGCTGTGGCCCGTCACGAGGAAATGGGTGGAGAGTTAAAGCCCTATGTGTATACCAAACGCATCTTGAAGGTATCGTACAATCAAGACCGTATCATTAAAGTCGATTTGACCTCGGATCCCGCCTCTCTTACCGAAGTGAAGCCTGGAGTTACATTGAAATTCGAGTTGGATATTCAATGGGAAAAGACTAGTACTCCCTTCCACTCTCGGTTCGATCGATACCTCGATCATGCATTTTTCAAACATCAAATCCATTGGTTTAGTATCTTCAACTCGTTTATGATGGTATTGTTCCTTATGGGACTGGTGGCGTTGATTTTGTTGAGGACGCTTCGTAAAGATTATGCGCGGTATGCCTTGGCTCATGGACGGAAGGATGTGGAGCATGGGAGTGATGATGATGTTGATGAGGAGGAAGAGATGGATGAGAATGGGAAGCCGTTGTTGGCGGATCGTCCTAGTGGTGGGGGACCCATGACTGGTGTGGAAGATAGTGGATGGAAGCAGGTTCATGGGGATGTATTCCGTGCTCCCAAGTTCTTGCCTTTGCTTGCTGCTATTCTTGGGACGGGATGGCAGATTGTAACGCTTTGTGCGGGTGTGGTTCTTTTTGCTGTTGCAGGACCTCTTCATGGAGCCGTGCATGAGGAACGTGGTGAAGTTATGCATGCTATTTTGGTGTGCTATTCGCTTAGTAGTATTGTGGCCGGTTATGCAAGTGGAAGTTATTTCAAGCTCTATTTCGCAACAACTCCTGCTGGTAGGTCAAAGGCTGGGGGGACTGGCAATGCAACTCAGTGGCAATTGGTCATGGCTTTGACGGTTGTGCTTCTCCCTACTATTTTGGCGGCTGTTCTCTTCGTTCTCAATGGGATTGCACTTGCATATGGAACCATCTACTACATTCCATTCTTGGCCATGATGAAGCTCTTCTTTTTGTGGGTGTTTGTTTCTGTTCCATTGTGCATTCTTGGAACTCTGCTCGGGAGACATGCCAAACTTGGTGGTAAGAAGTCAGATCCATTCCCATGCCGCGTCAACGCCATCCCTCGTCCCATCCCCGATGATATCCCGTGGTACGGAGTCCCTGCCAATCTCATCCCATTTGCTGGATTGCTCTCCTTTGGATCCATCTTCATCGAGCTTTACTACATTCTCACCTCCTTGTGGAATTACAAGTTTTACCACGTCTACGGTTTCCTACTTGGAGTTTACACCATTCTGATTTTGGTTGTCTGCATGACCACCATTATCGTGGTTTACTTCTGCCTCAACTCGGAGAACTACCTATGGCAATGGACTGCGTTCTACTCTGGAGGATCAACGGCACTGTATGTATTCCTGTATTCGATTTACTACTTTACATTCAAAACAAGTATGAATGGACTGGTTCAAACTGCGTTTTACTTTGGGTACATGTTGTTGATCTCCTTGGGATTAGGTACGCTTTGTGGAACGCTGGGTCACTGGGCTGCTAGCAAGTTTGTTCGAACAATCTTCCAGAATGTTAAGGTCGATTAGAGGTGGTTTAAGTTGTATTTAGTTGTTCAGCGGATGCGACAATAGAATGGGGGTCATCTGTTTTTTGATAGAAAATGAAAGCATAAAAATATCGTTGCATGAAATGTTACAGATGTTAGTAACTGATACACTCGTAGGTACTCAACGAATTGGGCTCTCACTATGGTACTCGCAGTAAAATCTGATCCAACGAGTACAGCGACATTATCAAAGGTATGTTAGCTTGGATTGAATAAGACGAAACCAGACATGAGGTGCTCATGTGATCACATAGAAAATAGGCCGGACAAGCACTGTGTACGTTAGAGGTGTCAACGCTAACTTGATAGTTTAATGACAAGTTAAAGTCGTTCGTCAATAGAGTCGTGTTTGGCATTAAGCAATGCCATATCAGTCGCTGAAGCGGATCTTTTACTTGAAACACTTGCAAGTAGCTTAATTTGCTCTTCTTCACTGATGCCGTAGCCAAACTTGGCAAGACCTTGGATATGTCTTTGGCATTCCAGCACCTCGTCAACAACGGCTTGACGAGATACCCTTCTTCGAAACACTCGGTGCTCCAAGCCGCGGATGGAAGTGTTCTTATCCTTCTCGAGCTTTGCCATCAAGACACGGATCGTAGTCCTCTTCTCAGACGAGTGACTTTCAACCACGAGGTCGCGCATATCTTGAATGGTGATGTTGGCTGATGCCTTCAGTTCTTCAATCTCTTTGGAATTAAGCCACTTGGTGGTCTTCTCATCAACGGTCATTTCTGACGCCAAAGGTGTATCATCAAGGTGATGGATCATGGGAATCAATGCTCCAAATGATACATGTCGTCTCTTGTTCTCTCTCCGGCGCTTCTTTATGCGAGGCTCGTCAATCAGGGCTTCATCCTCTTCGTCGTCAGAGGAGCAAAAGACAAGGTTCGCATAGTCGGCAGCAGTTGGAATGACATTTATAGTCGCTGGCGACTCTAAAGTTTTATAATCATAGACATCGTTACTGTGAATAGGATGATCGATAACGGAAGGGTAATAAGAAAAGACTTTGCCACGCTTGGTTCCAGCTGTGCATGCCAAGTTGAGAGAACTGAACCGTCTCTTGTTGTAGCTCTGTGGGCTATCATCGATCATGACTGTACACATTATGAGACGTTGGTGTAGGACGGTTAGATGTAAGAAGATGGATCTTGATTGTTTGACGAATCTGACCAAAGGAGGTTTATGCGATAGAGTAATCGTCTGAAATGAAAATGTATGCAGACTGCAGACAGCAAACCCTCCTCAACTCTTCTTATGAATCTCAGTGCGAAGGACGACAGGCCAGGTTATTCAATCGTCTCAAGCAATCTTATGATGGAATGACACCCTGATGTGTTGCAGAAAAGAAGGGGTCCGGCTTGCGGGGCTGCTATCGTAGATATTTGTAGCATGAAGAGAGTAAGAGATGTGCATCACAACATGAGCCGTGGCGTGGAGCGAGAACAGAGCGAGGATGGAGGAGAGGCTGGTCAAAAAATGATTTGTGAGAGAAGATCGCTCCAGATAATCTCGCCTTTTACGGGATCGAGTCCACGAAAAGTCATGTATAATTATATTATGGCCATTATAAAAAGAACAAAGGAAGTCTACAGGGAACGCACTTGCTCGTGGATACGATTGGTATAGTTTTGATAAATCGGTATGGTCCTGAACTTTAGATGTAAACTAGGATTTTGTCTTGGGTATATCTAGAATGACATTGAAAAAGAAGATCTAGAGGACTGATGTGACAGTGCCAAGCACAAAAGAGATTTGAGAGATTGTAAAACAGGCCTTTGTGCGAGTTAGTAGACGTAGACGTAAAGTCATACGTCTACTCACTAATAAAACGCGGAGCGTCACCAGAATGCATTATCGAAAACGGGAAAGGAAGACCTTATCAACTGCAGGTAAATGTCTTTTCGTTAAGTAATCAAGTGTCTTTAACGGAGAGTCTTAGACGGAGATTACACGTCGACCATGTTGAGGAACCTCTCCGCCCATTGAATCAAAACCACCACGCACTCGACCACGTATGGGGACGATTCGTCATATAATATCTTTTCTGAATCTATTAATATATTTTAGTTTCTAGATGACTGGAATCGAATCAAAAGGAATATCTAATCCGAAAGAAAAGTGCATCTTAGGTAAAATCACGAATACAAAGACCCTTTCAAAAACACCGCACGCCGGTACACGGTACAATATACATACCAGTGCCAACGTAGGAATTGAAGCCTCAGAGCACGAGCGGCTTAATTTTTAAGCGGATTATCCCGTGAACTACGGTACCAAGCAGTACCCAGCCAAGGCCTGCCTGTGGCGATGTTGCAAAAAAAGAATATCCAAACATCCCAACAAACAAAACTTCATCGGCCGGCGGGCCGGATAGTATTGGCTTCCAGCGGCTCCTATCCCCTATAACGTTGGCAGCAACAGGCAGAACACAATAATGATGTCGAATGGATCTTCCAACGCCCATCAGGGCCACCAAGATTTCACAGCCAGCATCGCCGCATCTGCCTGCGTAGATCTTGTGAACCCATCAGATGTAGCAGACGATTCTGCAGGCGTCAGTGGGACGACTTCCCCTCATGTGATACACGCCGTTTCGGTATCTCAACCTATGCAGACTTGGAATGTAATTCGGGATCACATCGATTTCACCACGATGGATACAGCACTTAAGAATGTTGCACCGGGACTACCCAATTGTCCTGGCTTACCCAATGCAAGTCATACATCAGCTGATGGGAATATAGATTTAAACTTTATCATCCAGGCACGTAATTCGGCTCAGGAATGGCTATCAGCTGCACTTACCATCCCAGCCGTTAGGAACAGTGCCATCATGAGACAGTTCTTGTGTTATGGTGCCAACATTGTCCCTCCTCAGTTTGAAGGAGTGGGCTGGGTCAACTTTAATCTCAGTGAAGAGCAGCGTGCGCATCATACGCAGCAGCAGAGCGCGCATCATCCAGCGCCGGCTTCTTATGCGGCCGCAGTTCGAGGGGGTGGCCAGAACTTAGATGAGATGGAGATGGATGAAATGTTTGCTTTTGAAGGTGAGCATGATGACAATGACGACATCACCAACGCAGATGAAGATGATGATAGTTATGACGATGGGATCAACGGGGATGATGATGCCAGTTACCTCCAAGGTCGGTATGAACCGACAGACGAACGTCTGGATCAAGCTGAGGTGATGGATTTCCAGAAAGAGGTCGGCGAAGTAGAAATGGTAGAAGATGTAGGGAGCTTGGCCCAAAGTCTTGGTGCATCTCATCTTGGCAGGAGCCTGAACCTCCAAAAGGAAATCATGAGTTATAAAAAAGGTCAGCAAATGATGCATGCGCAACAGCAGCAGGGTTTGCCAATGGGTGGAGTGAACATTCTGACCCATGAAAATAGTATAGCTGAGAGAGGAGGATCTGGTGGGATTGGTAGTGCCATGGAGAAGGCTTCGGAGTTACCTCAGGCCAAGGCCGAGCCTCACATTCAGGGATTGGCCGATAGTTTTTACAGGACTTCGCCTGTTTCTGCTCCCAAGTTGGATTCCTTCAAGATGGTCAAGGTTATTGGCAAGGGATCGTTTGGTAAGTTACGCTGCAGTGTATCCTCCCGAACAGATTTGTATGCAAATGAGCTCACAACTTGATCATCGTTTACTTCTACAGGCAAAGTATTCCTCGTTCGAGAGAAGCAAACTTCTGAAATGTTTGCCTTGAAAGTACTCAAGAAAGACAACATCATCAAGCGCAATCAAGTAGAACATACCAAGACTGAACGCTCTGTACTTGGATATGTCAAGCACCCTTTTATAGTTGGTCTCAACATGGCTTTCCAGTCTAAAGACAAGTTGTACTTTGTTCTAGACTACTGTGCTGGAGGGGAGCTCTTCTTTCATCTTGGAAAGGTTGGCAAATTTACCGAGCCTCGAGCCATGTTCTACGCAGCCGAGATTACACTCGCTATTTCATATGTTCACAACATGGACATTGTATACAGAGATTTGAAACCTGAGAATGGTGCGTACTGAATCTTTGTCCTTTTGTAATGACACGTTCAAGACTCATTCAGTTATTCTACTTCAGTGTTACTTGATTCTCGAGGACATGTTAGGCTCACGGACTTTGGCCTCTCTAAAGAAGGCATTTCCAACTCATCCTCCGGTGCCAACTCCTTTTGTGGAACCCCCGAATACCTTGCCCCTGAGATCCTTAATCGTCAGGGACATGGGCGTGCAGTAGACTGGTGGAGTCTTGGTGCCTTGTTGTTCGAGATGCTCACAGGCTTACCTCCCTTCTACTGCCGCGATCGCGAGAAGCTATTTGAAAAGATTAAGAAGGGTACCTTAGAGTACCCCAAGTACCTATCGCCCAAAGCAACGGCACTCTTGAGAGGATTGTTGACCAAAGATCCCCGGCGAAGATTGGGCAGTGGTCCAAATGATGCCGACGATATCAAGGCTCAAGACTTCTTTGATGTGATGAACTGGGACAAGTTGATGAGCGGTGAGGTAGCTCCACCATGGGATCCCCAGATTAATGGAAGCATGGATACTAGTCAGTTCGATAATGAGTTCACGAGTATGCCCTTGAATAGTCCAGGAGCCTTTCCGGTGAGATCCTATCGCGTTGTCTTCATATCTAACCTTGAGTATGTTGAGATGACTCAATAATGATTATACACAGGGTCATGGCTTTGGAACAACGCCTGCAGATAATGTCTTTGAAGGATTTACTTTCACCGACCGTGCATTCTATGCACCTCCAACACATAAAACATAGATCATCCGTGAGTGTGCAATTCCAAATCATGATAACGGAGCTCTCTTTTTCATTGGCATGAATATGAAATGATGGGACGGTGACACATCTGGTGCATCAAATGAATGACATTCAAACTTGGGGTGAATGAATGTGTGTATATTAATGATCAGTGTTGAACAAAGTGACCCACACATTAATGAAGTAGAGAGCGTATGAATATATATTAACAGAGTTGTTTAAACTTATTTCTGTGCTCAAAATTCTCACCAAGTGACTTAGACACCTGTCGTCTACATGGTTGATAAGCACTCTGGCATCTAAAAATCCACGCTATTTTTCTGCATGTGAAAGCAGGCATCAGACCTGAGGTTCGTCATCTAAACTGTAACCTAACACCTAACATACCCGCAACTATCAATGGCAGGCCTAAGAAGTCGTAGGTGCTAAGTCTGAGCTCTCCTATCACCTCTGGTTAGAACAGTCTTAGCAAAAATACCAATCAGTGCAATAGAATTATTGGATTCAAAATGGGTTTCACTTTCGTGGCTTACTTTGTTAATGATTGATATGGTACTGTATCTCTTGATGTACTTATTTACTCTTGTCCAGCCAAAAACAAAGCACTGCTTTCCAATAGACCACGACGATTGTGAACCTTAACAATATTACCATCAGCCGAAAGCTCTCCACTCTTTCTCATCCTCACATACTCCTCACGAGGGTACTTGGTAAATCCCCACTTCAAACTCTTGAGAATCTTTTGCCTTCCGGCGAACTTGAATTTACCACGACGAATAGCCTCAATAATGTGTGGTTCGGAGGCATCTTTTCCACGCACAGAAAGGAGGATCTGTCCAATATCGACACGGGCGGCAACGCCAATGGGCTTTCCGTACGAATGCCTCATTCCGCTGGAAAGCCTATCGGCTCCAGCGCACGAAAGCATCTTGTTGGCACGGATGACGTGGAAGGGATGAACGCGAACGCGAATGTGGTAACCATCCTTACCGACGGTGTTGGTCAAGTGCTTGTTGATGGCGATGCGGCAGGCCTCGAGTGCCTCTGAGGAGATTTGCTGCTTTTCGTCGCAGACCAAGTGGGCTACGAAGGGGAAGAGATCGACGGGGGCCTTTTTGGCACCAACATCGTAAATCTTGATTTTGGATTCGGGCACACCACGGCAGTAGCGTGACTTGATGTAGGGTTTGTTCTTTTGGTAGCGGTAGCAGCGGAATGGACGGCGACCCATGTTGGAAAATTATGTGTTCAATGACTGTTGAAAAATGATGTGTGTAACGAAAGTTATGGTTAGAAAAGAGATGAAGCTAATCAAGTCGGTTGCAAATGAGATCGATCTGCAATGAATCCAGACGAAAAAGAGCTTTGAATGACATAGAACGAGTGGGCAACGATCAGGTGCACGACATCAATCATCCTGAATAACAAAGGATCAAGGAAAGTTCTCCCATCTTCTTGAGCATCAATCAAATCGCTATCAAAGCAGCTGCAGCCTATGGCTAGCAACAGCAACCATTCAGTTAATTGAGCGCAAGAATCCGGCGGAGCGCTGGTAAAAGGGACGCCATGGTTACATCGTACCGACTCGAAAAGTGCAGAGATGAGAGAGACGACAAAAGGCCCGAAAAACTTCGGGATTCGGGGTTTTAGTAAGAGGTAAGTACTGGCCAAAGGCTGAAAAAGAGCCCATTCGGGCCCTCGTGGCGCCCAAAAATACCTATCGCGACACTGGAAAACATACCTGTCATACACTTGTAAAATCGCATGCTTTTTCAAGGTAATGCTGTTACCCACAAACTCTCTCACTATCCCGCTTCGACTAAAGCCACCATGTCCAAGTTTTGGGCCGCCGGATCCGACGATTCCGCCTCTTCATCCTCCAGCTCCGATGATTCATCGAGCAGCAGCGATTCCTCCGCTCCCAAGGGAGGGGCGGGGGATAACAAGTGGGTTATGGAGAGTGACTCCGGTGAGATTTTGGCGGTGGGATAGATGCTCCTGTGCGCTTGCTTGCTGCCTGGTTAGCAATGCTGCGGCTTCTGCTTGCTGAAATGATTTTTCGTTTATATTATGAATGAATGTGAATGTTGGTATATTGCTGATGGGCAGATTTTTTGGCAGACTCATATAATAAGAGAGATGACTTTAAGTCAACATTCAGTGCAATGATGATGAACTTACCCATAAACGTTTCGCAGTAAAAGCCGATGAGCTGAGCTCGTGGGGCGGAATAACTTCCTTGGATGTCCGAGCGCTGAATTTTACATCTCTTGTTTGGTCTGTGTGTCTATCTCTCGTGTATTTTGACTGCATCGATGAACAGATTTGTACTTAGTTTGCGATGTCCCATCTGATGGTCAACCGTCTCACCCTATTACCGTCACAACTTACAATGAAACAGACTCGGAAGAATCAGTACGCGTAGTCAAATCCGCCAAAACTCGTGCCTTTGAAACGTTCCAAACCCATGTCACTGCTCTCCGCAACGCCATGAAAAACCTCGACCATCAAAAGCTCATGACAGAATTCGAATCCCTATCCAAAGCCATGGCCAAATCCTCCAAAGTCTTTGATGCCAACGGTGGTATTCCACGTTTCCTCGTTCGTGTATTGTGCGACATGGAGGATCATGTTCAAAAGTGTCTGGCGGATAAAGCTTCTTTCAAAAAGCTCAAGCCCGCGGCGGGGAGGGCATTGAACAGGATGAAGTTGACTTTGAAAAAGTTTTGCGAACCTTACCGTGCTATTATGGAGGAGTATAGGAAGAATCCCGTTATTAGTAGTGACGAGAGTGAAGAGGAGGAGGATGATAAGAGCAGTAGTAGTTCGAGTAGCAGCAGCTCGTCTAGCTCTAGTTCGAGTAGTAGCAGCAGCTCTTCGGATGCCAAGAAGAAGAAAAAGAATAAGGCTGATAGCGACAGTGATGATTCTGATTCGGTGAGTAGTATCATTGTTGATTGTGTTTTAGAGGAGCTAGAGTCACGATGAATGAATTCCTATGGAATTTCCTCGTTTCCGATCATCTTGATGTGCTTTCCTCTCGCATCGCTGACAAAGCGGTGTTGGATATGCTTGTCTTGATACATGAGACCATTGTTTCCCTTTGAGAGGGCCCTGAGTGACATTCAACTGGATTATGATACCTTCTCCTTCAGCTTCACTCATTTTACTCATTTTTCTTTCGTTTGACCCTCAGGACTCGGATTCTGACGATGATGCTGAATCTGACGATGATGACTCTGTCAACTGGGACCAATCTTCCTCCTCATCTTCGTCTGATAGCGACTCTGACGATGGTGGAGTTGGGGAGCTCAAAGGTCGTGCCCGCTGGCTCAAACGCACCACCGTTGTCAAAGAAAAGGTTGAGAAAGACAAGGCAGGCCGTGCTGAGGAGCGTAAAAAGGCCAAGGAAGCGGCGGCTCAGGCAAAGGCTGCCGCCGAGCAAGCAGCCAAAGATGCCAAGAATTTGGATCTTGATGATGCCAACTTGACACCCAGTCTGATCCAGAAGAGGACATTGGAGATTGTGGCCAGCCGTGGTAGAAAGGGAGTAAACAACCAAGAGTTGTTGAAACAACTGGAGGCCTTGTCCAAGCTATCTGTTCGATTTGGTCCCCGGGTCGAAATTCCTTTGCTGATGCATGTTATTACTGCCCAATTTGATTTGCAGCGAACAATTGACGACTACATGGAAACTACCTCCTGGCGCTCATGCGCAAGCTACCTCTCTCGAATTGGATCCATCCTTGACAATGGAGAGGGCTGGAAGATTGGAGCTCTAACTGGCGAGGAAGAGGATCTTGCAAACGATTTGATGATCACTGCTGCTATGGGCAAGGGAGGTGGAAAGATGAAGAAAACTGGTGGCTTTGGAGATGGGGCCATCTCGGCCTTGTCTACAGAGGAGAAGCTGATCAACCCTCACACTGTAAGCAATCCCTCGTGTTTGTCATATCTGTTGTCGATCCTGCCTCTCACACTGAAGTTTTTCGATCTTAGGGTGAGGTCGAGACTGAAGATGAACGCGCTGAACGTCTCAGGCTCGAAAAGGAGGCCAAGATGTCAGCAGACGAACTCAAGACAGTTCGTGTCCCCGGCTCTCTGTCCCTTTTCTTGTCACGTCTGGATGAAGAATACAACAAGTCTTTACAAAGAATATCTCCTCACTCAATTGACTATGTTATGAGGCTGCGCGATGAAACCAAGCTTGTTGAGTTACTCACTACATTTCAGCGCTACTATGAACGAGTTGATGAGAAATCTGATGCTGCCATGCTTGCCGAGCTGAAAGTTGAGCACTTGTACTATCGTCATGACTCCCTTGCTGTCCAGATAGATGCTGCGGTTAAGCAGGCAGAAGCGGGCGCAGATGCGCCTCCCGTTTCACCAGAGAAGGTTGACATGGCCAAGATCATATCGGATCTTTGCATTTACGTCTACCAGCATGGCTCTGACAAGCAAAAGACTCGCGCCATGTTGTGTCAAATCTACCACCATGCTTTGCATGACAGATTCCTTGAGGCAAGAGATCTATTGCTCATGTCGCATCTTCAAGAAACAATCCCTGTCACTGGCGATATTTCAACCATGATCCTCTTTAACCGAATGATGGTGACTTTAGGCCTCGCGGCATTCAGGCTTGGCAAGATCTGGGACTCTCACCAGTGCCTCGCTGACATTTGCTCTGGCCGAGTTCGCGAGCTTTTGGCACAGGGGGTCAACACTGGCAGATTTAATGACAAAAGTGCAGAGCAAGAGAAGGCTGAGAAGCGTCGCCAGATTCCTTATCACCAGCATATCAACTTGGATTTGTTAGAAGCAGCGCATCTCATCTCTGCCATGTTTCTCGAGGTACCCAACATGGCTGCTGATATTGATGCAAACTCCCGACGGTCCAGAGTCATTTCTCGCACATTTCGCAAGTACAGTGATATCTATGATCGTCAAGTCTTCACTGGACCTCCCGAACAAACTAGAGACTTTGTTATGACAGCCACCAAGGCATTAATGAAGGGAGACTGGAAGAAGTGCAATGATCTCATATGCTCCTTGGAAGTGTGGGACTTGATCGCTGGTGAAAATGCCGCTGAAGAGATTAAGACCATGCTCTCTGCCAAAGTGAAGCAGACTGGACTTCGTACATACTTGCTTGCTTTTTCTTCACAGTACGAATCGCTTTCTCTCACTCAGCTATGTGAAATGTTTGACATGACCAAGCCTGAAGTGCACAGTGTCGTCTCTAAGATGATGATCAATCGTGACTTGATTGCTAGTTGGGATCAGCCAACAGAAACAATCGTTATGAGGAAGGTCGAATCCAGCGCATTGCAAGTACTTGCTTTGCAGCTCGCAGAAAAAGCTGCCGGACTTGTGGATGCAAATGAACGCTTGCTTGACGCCAAGACTGGAAATTATGGTTACAAGGATGGAGAGAACTGGAGAGGTGGAGGAGGTCAGGACAATCGTTTTCAAAATAGGAACAGCATGTTCAACAATGCAGCTCAATCTCGTGGATTCCGCTCTGGTGGAGGGCGTGGAGGTGGCCGCGGTGGAGGACGTGGCTCGGGTGGAGGACGCGGCAGTAGCCGCAGATTTGCTCCTTCGAGATCAAATAACAAAGGCAATAGATGGTAGATGGCATTCAATCAATAGAAAAGCAATATAATAACGTTTAAGCTAAAAACTTCTATCCTAACACAGTAACATGACTTCCAGTCAACCTTTCTTTCTTGTATCACAAATCACAAAAATCCAACTACTTCAGAACTAACTTGTTTGGTCCAAGATTCAGGAGCCCCATACTGGTAACCGAGAGCGGCCCCAATGGAAAGTGCAGTGCTACAGTTATCACCTCCTATTAGCATGTTATTTCTGAGGCCCTGCTCATAGGATGTTGCATGAACGCAGATGTGCCAGGACCGAAGCAAAGCTGGAGGACACGCACAAGCGATTGCCGACAAAGGACTTTTGCCAAACTCATCTGCCCATGCTTTCAGCATTGCCCCTGTATCAGATGAGCCAATATGGTTAAGAAGAAAGTCGATGTGTGGCTTCAAGAACTCTGGCAAGCTGCCCTTCTCTTCAATGATTTTATCAAATGCACCACGAGCAGTCATCTTCTCTGTTTTCATTGAGAGCAGGAAATCTGCATAGACCTGGCCACATCCAATAGCTACCTGGTTATTCTGATGAAAATTAATCAATGATCGAACATCATCAGCATGACCAGTACCCACTGCAATCACAGCTTTGTACAGACATTGTGCTTGACTGTCGTCTGCACCAGAATCTGGATTTCGTTTCCCTTGACTGTAATGTTCACAAAACTCCTTCAATGCTCCATCTTTTCTACCTGTGTAGCTTGCAGCCCAATCATAAAAGTTTTGTGCAATCTTATCTATGTCACCTTTGTTAGATCTTGTGCTGCCGAGTAGTGAAAGGAACTGTTCACCGTAAGGACTCACTTGCCCGTGTCCATAATGTCCTGGGAATTCCGCTGGACTGTAGAATGGACACGATAGCTTGGAGTTGAACTCAGGTTTACTTGCGTCGTCGAGAGCCTCTCGCAGCTTTGTTTCATCGTAGATCCAGTGCACCGGCATGGTTGCTGCGTCGCCAACAATGGCACCCAATAGGCCAGGTTCGAGTGTGTTTGCCATTCTTTTTTGATTGCTGATGATGCTTGCCAGAGAAAGTGAAGGATTGCTGATGACGTTTGCAAAGGAAAGTGAAAGTGATCGGCCAAGAGCCATGAAAAAATGTATCTATGCGGATAGAGGGCAGAGGAACCAAGAGCATATGCAGTGGAGCGGTGATGAGGTGAAGTAAAATCTTCTATCAACAATAAAAATAAAGGTATTTACTTCAATAGCAGTTTCATACAATTGTCTATCACTGACCATCATGACGGCATCATCATCATTCATCCTCATTCTTTTATCCACAGCATTAGTGAATTCTTATCAGATCCTCTTGTTAAAAGGCAAATCTGCTCTGCATGGCCACCGTGACGGTATCAATGATTCGAGACGAACCTTCATTGCTTCATCAATAGCTGCAATATCTGCAACATCAGTTATCAAGCCCACAAGTGCAATATCTGCAGAAGAGGCATCAAAATCTTACGATGTTTACGCTAAAACATATGACAACTTAGATGGTGGCAGCGCAGCATCGGCACTTGGAATAGACGAAGCGCGTACCAAGCTGCTTCAATTGGCAAAAGGAGATGCGTTGGAGATTGGAGTTGGTACTGGATTAAATTTGAGCAGTTACAAACTAAGTAAAGGTGGTACTGATGGAATTACATCATTGACACTGGTTGATATTTCAGAAGGAATGTTATCACAAGCAAGGTTGCGTGTACAGCAGTTAGGATTGGAGGGTCATATACCTGTAAAGATTATACAGGCAGATGCAACATCTCAGCTAGGCGAACTGTTTGGACGAAACAAATTCGATACTGTGGTTGATACTTTTTCGTTGTGTGTGATGGGCAATGAAGGAGCAAAGAAGTGCTTGAACGAAATGACTGGGGTTGTCAAAGAGGGGAGAGATGGAGGACAAATACTGTTGATTGAAAATACAAGGTCGTCGAATCCATTGCTCGGCGCTTATCAAGATATCACTGCTTCCTCGGCAGCTGATTTGGGTGGAAAGGGGTGCCTTTACAATCAAAATGTTGGTAATATGATAGAGAATATCCAGGGCCTGAAACTGTTGCGAGAAGAGACATATGCTGCTGGTCTATTTCGATCGTTCGTTTGTGAAAAGACGACATAAATGATGTTTCTCTCTTGTCTCTATCTAATTTGGATTGATGTCACTGGTCTATTGCTTGTGATAAAATGCCAGCTTCATCACCAAATAAAAGATGAGATGACAGCCCATCACACTCATAATCAACCCACCACTCTTCCCCTGCCCAGATGGTCCAGCAGCACTCTCCAAAATTGGTCCCATAACATTCCTCACCACCAACATGCCCGACAACACAGTCGCAATCCCCAAAGAAGTCCACTGCACAGCGTGTATGGGAACAATGCAAATCCATGCAACGGGCAAATACGGCACAAGCGAATACCCATAAAAACAAATCAAATCCACCAATCCCAATCCATTCACACCCGCCACACGAAACACCACATAAAACACCGCAGGCAGCCCCACCGAAAACATGTACAATATCCACGTGGCATGAAGTAATTGATTGATATCGTAATCCCATTCGTTCTCGGCGGCAACTCCCCCCTCTTCTAATTTGTTGGAGGATTTAAAGGAATGATGGATGTAGATTGATATATTGGAGGTTACTGCCACAAAAAAAACTAATGTCATTGTAATCCATATTGGTCCGTAAAGGTCTGGTCCTTTCCCTGACGAGTTCTCCATGTCTGTTGGCGGTGCAATGGCCGCTTCGCCTCCGTCAGTGTTTTCCTGCTGTGTTTCCGAAGTGTTGGCCTGCTGTGCCAATTTTAGTGCGTTGTCCGAGTAGAGAACTTCGTTGCGGAAACCATCATTTACCATGCAATATTTGATACTGGATTTCATCCGCACCATAATGTCGATTGTGTCTATGTCAAAGTACGGACGTAGGGCATCAATGGAACAGAAGCCACCACATGTAACAAGTTTTGATAGAAAGGATTGGTTGGTATTATTTGGCATGCCTTTGTTGACATTGCCGGGTAAATTGTAGTTATTCTTGGGAGGATCCGGTGACCAGGAAGAAGATTCGTTGGTTGACCCAATAGGACCTTGCAATTCATTCGGAGCAGGAAGGCTGGCCTTCTGTCCCTGTTGTTGCTGTTGATTCGACATCATTTGCTGATGAATCTGAATCGATTGCAATGATGGTAGCGCAGTTTGATTGTTGCTGTTCGGGTCATCTTGTGAGTTCAATGAAAAGGCATCGAAGCTATTGTCCGTGTCGTTTTCAGAGAAGGGGTTGCTTGGTGGAGAATCCATCTTATATTGTGTATGCTACCTACACTCTCTGCGCTGTCGCTGGCTATGGATGATGCACTTTCACTTGAGCTTGGTCTCTGTCTGCCCTCTCTTCCTGTGGTATGGTAGCTTTGTGCTTTACGCAGCTCAAGACCTTCGCATCTTGCTTCCTCGCGGTGCTTCGTTCTTCGTTCTCGGATTTGTTTTCCGAATTTATCCGAACTCCGCTACAGGGAATCTACATCTCCACGTGGAGGTTCATCCATCACTGACGGCGATTTTTCTCGCACCGTCATTTCCAAACCAACACTCCATCTCCCGCATCGTCGCCACAATCCGAATCCAAACCTACCGCGTCTCAACCATGTTATTTACCACAGCCGCCGCTCGTCTGACACGAGCAACCATCACTCGACGAGGCTTCACCTCCACCTCTGCCTTGAACGGTGTGCCCACCGTCCACTACGATCACTTTGCCTCCGGATGGAACGAGAATGATGAGCCGTATACGGAGGGCAAGTTTCATATTGAGACGTTTAATAAGATTTCTCCACTGGTGCGTGCTTTTGATAATGTGTGTATGTGTATCTTGATGCCATCAATTACAACAACTGTGACAAATTGTCGGATTTAATAACCTGATTGAATACACATACCATTTCATTCATGGTCGCTGTCTGACATACAACAAGCTTGCGTGATACTGTTTCTGCCAAGCGTTTATCTATTTTGGATATTGATTACTTGCGCAATTATTATCTCGCCACATTATGCTTTGCATCGGTGAACTTATGCTCACTTTTTGTGGATCTAATGCATATCTTGCAACCAACGATTAATATGATAGGGTCTAGCACGCTTCCCACCAGCCAACTATGAAATAGCCGAAGACTACCCCAAAAACAACGCTCACGCCATCCTCCTCCGCTCACATAAACTCCATGAATCTGAAGTTGACATCTCCGTCCGTGCCATTGCACGATGCGGTGCGGGTACCAACAATGTTCCCGTAGCTCGCATGACTCAACTTGGCATCCCCGTATTCAATACTCCCGGTGCAAATGCCAATGCTGTGAAAGAATTGGTTCTTTGTGGATTGTTCTTGGGATCGCGTAGATTAGTGGATGGGATTAATCACATGAAGAAATTGGGTGAGGAGGGATTGCAAAAAGAGAGGGTGGAGAAGGATAAGGCCATGTTTGGGGGGAGAGAGATTGCTGGTAAAACATTGGCGATTATTGGAATGGGCCATATTGGTGCTGCTACGGCTAGGGAGGCTAGTGCTTTGGGGATGGAGACTGTTGGTACGTGTTTTTGTGCGCTGCTCTATATCTGTCTTTATATGATCCCATGAGGGGTGTTGAGATGGTTAACTTTGCGAATGATGGTGTACTGAATTGATTATCCTTTGTAATATATCAGGATACGACCCTGGTCTCTCCATCGAATCGGCACTCAAACTTCCCAGACAAATCCAAATCATGGACTCCATCTCCTCCGCCGTAGCAAAAGCCGACTACATCTCACTCAACATCCCATACATCAAAGGTGAAGGTGGAACTCACGGAATCATTGGAAAGGAAGTCATTTCACACTTCAAAGATGATGCGGTTTTGCTGAACTTTGCTCGTGGCGAATTGGTTGATTCTGAAGCCATGAAGGAGTTTTTGGATAGGGGTGATGGGAGATATATTAGTGATTTCCCGGATGACTTGCTTTGGGATCATAAGAACTCGATTTTGTTGCCTCATTTGGGTGCCTCCACTGAAGAAGCTGAGGAAACTGCTGTAAGTGACATTAGAAATGAAACTATCATACTTGTTTACCATGTCTAATGACTATTATCTCATTTACGTACTTACTTGCAGGCTGCCATGGCTGCCGATACCATCCAATCCTACCTTGAGCACGGAACGGTTCAAAATAGTGTCAACTTCCCAGCCGCTGCCTTGCCCGAGCGTCAAAAAGGCTCCATCCGCATCACTGTTGTAAATAAGAATGTACCCGGTATGCTTGCAACCATCTCTGATGTCTTTGCCCGTCACAAGATCAACATTCAACAACAAATTAACTGCTCGCGTGGGGATGTGGCTTACAACGTCATTGATATTGATCCTGTCGTCGAAGGTGCAGAAGAGATCAACCTTAAGGATTTGCAGAAGGAGTTGACAATGCATGAGGGCGTTTTGAGTAGTAGACTGATCTTTGGAATGGCTGGAGCCGGGTATGCCCGTAATATAGATGGTGAATACTTTGTTTAGAGAATGTGCATAGTCTGTGTTTTGCTGCATTAAAGGTAAAGTCAAAGTGACACTTACTGATTGACTATAGTACGTTCTTTTTATATTCTTCATATTTTACAAGCTTCACATGAGCCTCCTTGATGATTTGCCTTCCATTGCTCAGAGTTAAGAGTACGCTCCTGTCTCGTAAGTCTTAAGTAGACTGACGTTGGTTGATTCTTTCCTTGTACATCCGACCAGGAGGAAGAACTGTCAACTCGCCTTTGTACTTGTTGAATACGGCTCGGTCGTGCTCAGTTATGCCAGGAATCTTGTAGATGTCGGCCACAGAGCTGTAAGGACCACTACTCGCAATCTTACCTGCTGCGTGCGGATACATGCCTGGCAACTGCTTGTAGTCAGTCTATAATGAGAAGATTTGCATGGTTAAGATATGTACAGTTGGAATAGAATAGCGATCATCGTACAATGACACATGACACTTACCACAAATGCACCATTGATATCAATCTTGTCATTCCTCGCCATTTGGCTGGGTTCAAAGTTCACCTCCTCCAAGAAGAAAGGATTAGCAGTACCAGCTTTTGAAGCAGTTGGGAAGCCGAGCACAGTTCCCAGAACAAAGCCAGAGCCGCGGACTACATTAATGAGAGCATCTCGACGGGAGGAGGTAGCAGAGAGGCAGGTATTACTACTCTCATGAGCTGGGAAAATGGGCCCCACGAAAGCGCTTGCTGGAGAAAGCAGTGAGAGGGCAACGGCTGCAGCAAACTTCATGGTTACAAACTACTGAATAATGACGCACAAAAGGAGATCTTCTTGATTGTGAAAGAAGAGTGATGGATTTTTGGATATGGAATATCGCTTCAATGACGCAGCTGGCAGACAGACATCAAAAACAACTGCGACGACGATTTCCCGCTCTCACCTCCCGTCCTGTGCTCCGCCCATCCCGCTCTCGCTCTTCCTCCCGCCCGCCCAGAACTTCTTCCTCTTTCCCCTAAAATCCTACCACACAAAGCCTATCCTCCTCTACCCATCAACGAAGAGAGATTCGTCATGCTGCTGGTATTGCACATGGAGGAAGCCCTATAACGCGCTGGACTAAGGACTGAGTGAGTATGCCAATGCGGTTTGTGGTGGTGGCCAGATGAGGTTAGATGTCAGATGTTAACCTTTTCTTGCCATATGCTCTCTCTAGAATCATGTTTACTGTCAGAAGATGTGTGCACTATTCATCTATAAATGCACCATTGCGCAGTGCCAATGCTTCATCATTGTCACGAAATGTAGGGCAGGAATTGAGGCCGCATTTTTCATGTAGACGATCGACATTTACAAGCAGTTCAAATACAAAGCAATCAACATTTAGATTCATATGGGATGAGCTGAGGCAAAGACCTCTCCAATATTTCACAATTCCTTCAGTTGCAGCATTCGTTGGGTTGACAACGAACTGGATGGGAGTTTACATGCTCTTCTATCCGATTGATTATATCGGCACGGAATGGTATAGAACTTCTCCATACACACCGTATGGAGCAATAGGGTGGCAAGGTGTGGTCCCGTGTAAATGTGAAAAGATGGCAGCAAGATTAGTTGATATTGTAACGAAAAGACTACTTACAATTGAAGAGGCGTTTGGGAGGCTTGATCCAAATCAGCTTGCCCAATTGCTGTTGCCGATCATTGAAGCTGAGTTGTTGCAAGAACTGCCGCGACATACTGGAGAATTGATGATCAAACTGATACGTCCAGTGTTGCCCTATATACTGGGCAAAGTATTGGCCAACCTGCAAAAAGAAATTGATGGCATTTTGGATCTGGAGTCTGTAGTTCTAGAAGCATTTGTGAGGGATAAAGAGGTGCTCGTTGAGCTTTTCCAGAAGGTATGATTTTCCGTTTGTACATGCAAACCTGGCATCAAATCTAAACTTTGTAAAATATGAAGGTTGGCAGAGTTGAGTTGGATTTTCTTGTAGAGAGTGGTCTTGGTTTAGGATTCATCCTTGGGCTATTTCAAATGGTTGCATGGGTAATAAAACCTAGACCTTGGACACTGCCTGTAGCTGGTGCCTTGGTAGGTTATATTACGAATTGGATTGCTATAAAACTGTTATTTGATCCTGCAGAGCCTGTCAATGTTGGGCCAATTGTAGTTCAGGGGTTGTTTGAGAGTAGACAGAAGGAAGTATCCGAGGAATTTGGTGTATTCATGGAAGGAAGGGTACTGCACTCAGGCATTCTACTAGAATACCTAGCAAAAGGTGGACAAGATGGAGAGCTGTACTCATTTCTAAGGCGGCAGCTCCCGTATCCTGTACCAGAGTTCATGATCAATGCAGCTATTCGTGCAGTAGCAAAAGCAGCTCAAAACCAGAATGACTACCCCGAATTGCATAAATACATGACAAATGGGTTAGATGTAGGAGACACACTGACTCACAGATTGCAGCAACTTCCGCCTAAAGATTTTGAGGACTTGTTGCATCCTGTTTTCCAAGAGGATGAAATTATCTTGATTGCAGTTGGCGGTGTTTTGGGTGCTATCGCTGGCCAGATGCAAACTTTCCTCGGATGGGGAGGCCCTGGTGCCACGATAAAAGCTGCGGCAACGGTCTTTGTTGTATCTGCCACGAGCTGGGGTTATTTCTTCTTCAAAGAAGTTGTTGAGACTGAAAAAGAAGAAATATTTATTGAGGCGCAGGAGTTTGTTATCAAACCTGTTGCAATTAGAAGAAGAAATACACTCGTTAGGGTTACGCCTGAGGTGATTCCTGAATGGATGGATTTTGGTGATAAATATCAATGAGTAGCTCATCTTAATGTAAAGATATATACAAACAATCCTCTAGTATTCAGTGCGATCCGCTCTATTTCGACTGATTTTGCGTGAGCGTGTAGTAATGTTTGATGTATCAGCTTCGCTCGTCCTACTTCCATCAAAAGCAGCTCGCCTGGCCTCATAGGTACTTCTGGTAACGCGATATGATGGAGGGCTATGCTGCCTGGGAGATGGACAGATTGGTACAGATGGCAGTTCCAAGTCAAACAAATGATCTCTCACTCGTATATTGACATCTCCAGTCACAAGTTCGCGGAAATGGTCACCGAGGCTCAATCTTTCTCGTCTATTGCGCTTGGGTTTTGCTGTTTCGATATGATTAGGTGCTTCATTTTCATCTGGAGACATCTTGTTCCTAGATTTTGGTTCAGTTCCTTTTTTGTTGGTTGCACCGTGTCTGGTAGTAATATCTGCAGCTGCAGTCTTCGTAGAATCATCTGGTGTGCTTTGCTCGTGTATTCTTGGAGTTAGCCTTACTGTTGGTGCCAATGTTTGACTGACTTCATGCTCACGTGAAAATCTGCGCAACTTTAAAGTAGACGAAGCGACTCTGCTCTTGGCCACTGGAGATGTTATGTACAGATTTGTAGATGAGCCACTTGTCGGCGTAGTTCGTGGAAAGAATGAGGTTGCTGTGTGTTCAGGTGTATTGACAACTGCGGTTCTTTGTTGGCGTGCAGGTGAGAGGTACAGAGTGCTCGGTAATTGTTGATTGATATGTTCCCTGATTGGATTGAGTGCAACATCTGAATCGCTGCGTTCTTCTTCTGAGTCGTGTTCGACAGATACATCATCTTTTAGTTTGATTGGAAAAAGATCATTTCTTTGGAATAAACTGGCAGGAGGAGCACTAGGAACTGGCAAGTCGTTCACGTCAGAATTGTCAATTTCCCTCCAGTCGTCACTCCTTCTCTTTCGAACAGCAATCCTTTCGTCATTTGAAAGTAACACTCCAGGAAGAATAAAGAAATCCAACAGCAGAAAAGGTAAAATCGTCAACTGATCAATGGCCCAACGTTTAGGATCGTGATCCATCAATTCGTGCATCCTCTGCACTCCCGGAACAATCATATAATTGAACCATCCTACGACAAATGGATTCGAACCACTTCTTTCTCCCGTAAACTTTTGAAATGGGTTCAATGAAGTCAACGTTGGCAATGCAAATGTAGCACCCAACACCAGCAGTTTGAAATAGTAGTAAAATGGCACCAAGAACGACAGGGGGTATTCTATCCCAGATGATACGTAGATCGAATGAAAAGCCAATAGAGTCCACCCCATTAATATCTCGTATTCGATTGGAGTGACATCATCGGGGTTTGTGCGATTTCTGTGCAGAGATTTGATGGTGGCCCACGAGAGACGGGCTGTGGAGAAGTGGAGGAGTAGGGTGCAAAATGCTCGAGTCATTGTTGGATGTGTTTGATAGTTAAAGCAGCCAAGACAGTTCGCTCTCTAGAGAGAGATCGTGATGCTCGCCTGCAACAATAGATTAGGAGCCTGGCTAGTGGACTTCAATGTAATAACGGTGTGAGGCGGTGGTGCCAACCTCTAAACTTTGTCTCGTCGAAAATGCTATAACAGTCCTACCATTAGTATCAAATAGTTTTTCTCAAGAAAATCTGGTATTAATACTGTGTCTATCATGAATGATACTATCTTAAAAGGTACCATCAGCGGCTTCACTTCTCCTTTCTCCTCTTTTTCTCCCTCCCTCCTCCATCCATGCTCCATCCCTCTCCTTCCTCCTCCTTCTTTCTCTCGAGGTGAACGTATCTTTCAGTGAATTCAGCAATAAGCAACCAGCCGGTCTTGCTCGGTTTGGGTGATGAAAAATCGTGGCAATCGTCAAATACTGATTCAGCACAAAACAATCAGATCCGTCAAAGTCAAATATGGATGTTGACAGCTCATCCAATAACAATCATGCAGCAAAAGATGTAAAGGAGAACACTATCAATCATCAACAGCGGGAGGAGTGGGCAAATAGTCTAGTGGGAAGGTGGTGGGAGGTCTACTGGGACCCAGATTGCAAAAGTGAAGAAGATGAAAATAATTCAGATGCACAAGAACAAAAAATGAAACAGCCTGCTTCGGCACAATCAGAGCCAGAGCCTGTAACTACAGAACCAATTTATCAAGAAGTGGAATCCGCACCCCAAAGCCTCGAAACCAAGCCACAGATTCAAAAAAATAATGTTCTCTACACCGGCACCCGCCTGGGTTTGTCTCTGCAGCAAATTCATATACCCAACACAGCTGATCCGGCCATGCTCTATGTAATCACCCAATATCGAACGATTCAGAATCAAACTGCACCATTGTCATATGTAGTCATCAAAACACTGCTGCCAGACGCAGCAAATGGTCATTTGTTACAACTTGGTGATATCATTACAGGCATTAACGGGAATTCATTTTACAGTCCCGAGTTTCAACAAGCTGGAGGTGGTGGCGATTTCTTCAATAGGGTAGTGAGTCAGTTGAGAGATGCAAAGAGGCCAATGATTGTCAACTTTGAGAGGGTGGTGCTGCCCGAGCATACAGTGAATGAAACTGCTGCTGCTGCATCTGCAAATGTGTCCATGAATAACAAATTGCCAGCCAATTATCGAAAGCCATCGGATAGAGATCTAACCTATCCCGCTGAAGCAGTGGCAGATTTACCACCAGGATGGACGTTACGCCGTATCCCTCGTTCCGTTCCAAATTCCAGGACATCAGACATATATTACTTCTCACCTAGAGAGAACTTCAAATTCCGTTCAAGGCCAGAAGTTTCTCGCTTCCTTTACTATCTGCAACAAGCTAACAGTGATGAAGTAGCGGCAATTGGTCTGCTTCGTGATCAAGCTAGCTTGAAATCACAAATGGAAGATGTTGATGATGTACCATTAGACATGCTACAGCAGAGTAAAAAGAGGCCTCATGAATCTGATGACTCTGAAGAGGAGGATGACGAGGAAGAGTGTGACGCTGTTGATTGGTATGATGCCAAGATACTGTCCTATAGAAATGGGGAGTTCGTTGTGTACTTTTTGGGAGATGATGAGGATGTTACTTACACCATGCCACTGACTCAAGATGTGGTGAGGCCTTCTGTGCGACTTTGGGCTAGTCGAACTCGTGCACTGTTAGATTGTAACTTGGACTTGTCAAAGGGTGACACATATGAGAGCTGGGTAAAGACATTCAAGTCATTGCTGCCTTCAAGTACCGAATTACCGGGCGATCTTGATGCATTTAGTGAAAGTTACGGCCAAGATGCTGATCATAATGAGGGCGTCACAGTGCGTTCTGGTCATTTGAAAGTGCGCCTTTACAAACGAATGGTTGCGTTGCAACTTTATCTTTCCAAGCGCATATCTCCGACAAATGATGAGATGGAGGAAGAGGAGGAGCAGTCCAATGGACCAGGTTCATTTATCAATGCTTTTGAAGTAAACGCCTTATGTCGCTACTTGAACGAGGCTCAGGAGGCATGTGAATGGCTTCTGTCAGAAGAGGTTGCATGGAATCTTTTGGACTTTTTGTCTACTGCTGATAGATCTGAGAAGCACGATCGGACAATTCTAACACAAGAGCCCATTCTATCATTCCTGGTAAATGGTGCGAGAGTACTTCATCGTTTGTTGCGAGCTGATCCTTCTCTTGCCAGAAAGACAACTGGGAGAAAGAAGCAACGTCTTAATGATAGCATTACGGTCGATGGATCGTTTGATCTACTGTTGCAATCTTCATTATTGTCTGATACGTCAATGGATGCAGTTATGACAAATCTTACAACTCAGTATTCGGAAGTGAATAAAACAAAATGCATCGACTCTGCTGTCCGCAGTCTTGTTGATCAATCATATAATGTTGTATGGAAGCCTATTTCGGAATGGATCAAGACCGCCGATGACATGGTAGAAGGACGGTCGCAAAACAGATACTCAATTGGCGCCATTGAGAGTCATACATCTACTGCTGAGTCTTTGCGGGCTTTGCATCTCATAGATGTATCATCATGGACTGTGAAGTTAGAGGCAAAGTTGAGCCGTCTCCAATTCTTTGAGATGGAAACTTGGAGTGCAATCAAGGCATGCATTCAGCTCCATGTGTCAAGGGACTCCATCACGTCTACTGAATCAGTAAACGTTGTTGGAGCTAATGACGCTTGCTTTGCTGCGTTGCAACGCCTGAAACGTGAATCTTCTGAGCTCCCTATCAAGAATGTCAACCCTCTTGGCAAGACCGTCGTGACGTCTGATGGCGTGCATGTGCCTTCACCGCTTACTCGCACTGTGATTGACGATGCCATCACCATCCGTTTGTGGGTCCTTGATTTAATGCAAGCAAAATTATTGCGAGAACGTTCTTCGTTTATTGAGGTGAGCATGATTTAGCTGATTTTCTGGGTGGTACTGCTGTCTTATCTCCACTCTCTTCGACCTATTACAATAGGATGTAATTCGCAGGTTCTCAGCTCTGCCTAAACTCCCTACGCCTCCCTTTGGTGGTTTTGATGGCAGTGAAGTCCAGCCCTCCGCGGTTCTTGCGGAGAATACAAAAGATTCTATCACCATCTTATCAGCTAATTGTTACAGCTACAATCATATAATCGGGTGAGTAGTCGGGTTTTGCATCATTCTCTTCATTCCCGGTTTCTAATACTTCCACTTAAACTCTCTTGGCAGAAATATTGGAGCAAGTCTCCGTGGCGGTATGAACGTCATAGGAGCTGAATCTGGTACCGATCAAAGCGTGCATCTGACAAATAAATCTGGGGTTGCAGCGGCACTTCTAGAATTGAAACGTCTACCTATTCTCTCCGTTGTCGAAGAAAAACTCTGCCTCAGAGATGAGCTTATTGATTGGAATGAAAACGCTCAAGATGCTATGAAGAAAGCCAAACTTCCTTATGATCAAATCGAAGAATTGTACTACGAGCTGGTGAATATCGTTGATCTCAAATCACAGGGTCGTATCAAGCTTTGCCAGAATCTTCGCACCAGTAAATCCGTAGACAGCGAGGTTCGTCTATTTGCGATTGATGATGAGAAAGCAATTTGTTCGGTAGCTGGAGCTTGGGTGCGTGAGCAATACACAAAAGCGTCCGAATGGAAGAAGACCTGTGGTTCTATCATACAAGGTTCGTCCTCAGTGTACCTCTGACTTACGCATCATCGCTCTCGCTTACGCATGCTCAAAATATGCCTTTAAATCATTTGTAGCACTTGAAACAAATGGATTCTTTTCTGAAGAAGCCGCAGGGGGGATTTCGAGTTCTAGTCTTGTTGACATAGGGATCATCAACCAAGTTTGGGATCAGCATAATGACGACAGGTTTGCCTCGTCGTTTCCTGAGTTCCAGCGTCTTACCGAAGTCAAACAAAAGATTACCCAGTGGTCTGCTAAGTTTGAGCTCATCTTGACTTCTATAACGTTGTCTCTTCATGAAAGATGCAATCAGCTTAACTGCTTGAGAAGTTCTCGTCCACGAGGAATCGCGATCGAGCCTTTCCCCGAGACCGTAGATCTTTGGGTGCAACTTTATTCATGGCCGCTCGGCATCCATGAACAAATCAAGCTAGTAACGGAGCAATTTGAATCTTGGAAGGCACGCACCCAACCCGAGTCAAAAACTGACGATGAAATAGACGCCGAAGTGTTTAGGCTTATGAATTCCTATTTGAGTATTCTTCTCTTGGAAGGCGGCCATGTCTTCTTGTTTCCAGAAAATTTATCACCGGACATAACTCGCTTGAGAGACGAAGCCATTAAAGCAGTCTGTGGAAACACCTGTAGCAGTCCTCCTCTTCAAATCACGATGAACAAACTATTGAGCAGCACCTCTTTCGCGAAAACATCATTGAGTCACATGCTCGATATGAAAATGGATGAAGATATACGATCTTCCATGGTTGTTGTCCGAATAATGATGTGGAAAATCATGGTGAAAGGTTTTCTATGGCGTATAAGCAATGATGGGTCAATAGCCAAGTATGACATGATCAATCTGCCTACTGCAAAAGCATTATTATCACTTTGTCCTCGGAGCTCGATGTGCGACACGCTCTCCATTCAAGATAAATCCAAAGAAGAGCGCCTGCAATCACTAGTCAAAGATGCGGAGGAATTGCAGGGCCGAGCCAACGCGATCTTGACACATGCCTCTGATTTGCTGAGGGAGAGGTGTTATACACGTAAGGATGAACTGAACATGAGCTTGGAAGGGTTGTTGGCACTGCAATCTGATTTTAGGAGTAACGCTAATGTTAGCTTGATATTGCGCAGCTCGGGTGTAGAAGAGAGACTCGCTCAAAAAGTGAAGGCGCTGCAGTGGCTACTAAAAACAATGGGGTATCCAATCTTATGGGATGACTCGCATGGCGACGATAATACGCTTGCTGGAAATAGTTGTCGCATATCCCTAAGATCGCTTTTGGAATTACACTCTACAATCCCCCGACATTCGGAGTTGGGCGAACTGGATGCTGATGTGTCTCGAATGATGACGCTTGTGACGAACCTAGTTGATACCGCGAAGAAGTGGCAGGATTCGCTGCGGGCTTTGCAAGAAGATGTGTCAAATAAGATTGTCGAACTTGACACCATAAAGACGGTTGATCAGGCGTCAATTCTATCAACGGTAAGTCGCTTTAACTTTTCTCTGCATTAGATCTGCATTGACAACTCAAATATTCTGTGTTGTATGCATCACCTCAGGTTGTAATACCTGGTGAGAGCACTGTGCATGAAATCTTTAAACGTGCACTAGCAATGAAAGAGAGTCTTGAGACAAAGCTTCTCGCGAACGAAAAGCCAAATAGTTTTGACGTACACAAGGGTAAATTTCCTACTGAAGAATCTCTTGTAGGGGATGATGGAGACTTCTTACTTTTTCGCCTGACAGGGTCATTGATTTACATTCAACTTCGACGGGCACTTACTTCGTTAAAGACGGTAGCTGATGAGTTGACAGTTAGAACTTCGGAAAAGGCCGCTTATCAGTGGATGATGTCGGTGTCTGAATGGATAGAGTTATTAAGTAGTGGAGTCATCTGTGATGGTGAATCTCAGCTCTCGATTCCTGTCGATAGTGCGCGAAACATATTGGAGCAGGGCCGTGTCGTGCTCTACAGCGTCGCTGATGAAGTGCAAGATTCTCTAGCAATGAAACAAATTTCCATTCGACCGAAACCAAATAAATACTCCATCGTTGTTTTGAAAGGCGGTGCTATGACGAGTCCTGGCGGATCACTACTTCGATGGGCTGCACTCTTATTCGAAAGCCTTCGTTCGGATGTTAAGAAAGAGTCCGTTTGGAGAGCAAGTGCTGATAATCTTATCAAATTGTTCTCCTTTTATGAGCAGGGTGGTAGTAAAAACATATCCTCGTACATTGACCAAGTAAAAGATTTGGTTGAAGAGGCCAAAAGTATGTTTGTCCGTGACGGTTACATTGTCAGGCACCTTTTAATGATTGTAGACAAGGTGATGAAGTCAGAAGTGCTCAAGAGGCATTTGGATAATGAGTTAGAAAGTGCAAGGAAAGAACAGTTCGATCTTGAACGAGTCAAGTACGAAGGTCCTCCGCTGGTGGATGAGCGATACAACTTACTTGACAGTCTCATGTTAAGAGCTTCTTGCGCTGCCAAAGAGGGAGACGAGTTCGCTGAATTTGATGCAGATGATGTAGAAACTTTGTTTGCGGGAGAGCAAAGCTCTAGGGATAAGAGCAGGTATGTACACGCGTGTTGAAATCATAATGTTGCTCGTGGCCAATGATATATAATGGCATTTCGCAGGCATTTCCTTCAGAAGAGCTTGATAAAAGGCTTTGAGATATTTGGTCTTGAGTCTCACCAAGATTCCCTTGACTATTCAAATGTACTGGCTTGGAACCTGGAACAAGCAATATTTGATAAGTTCAAGACTGATGAAACTAATACATCTAACGAATACAGAGAGAAGGTAAGGATTCAAGTGCTTGTGGTGCCTCTGTTTTATGTTCCTCTCGTGTCTAAGTTCAATTGCTTCTTTGTCAAAGGTTCGATCCTTGAGATTCAATCTGCAGGTGAGTTATTCGTTATTGATATGTGCTCCAATAACATGATTTCCTCTAATACATGAATGCTTTATGGCACAACACAAATCAGGACCCCAAGAATCCAATGCTCTGTGCGCGTGTCCTATCTGGTCAGTTGAAATTAGATGAACTCATCAACATGACAAGTGATGAATTGGCCAGCAAAGAACTGAACGATTATCGCCAGCAGGTTCAGCAAGAAGCTACAAGAAATATAGTGCTCGCGGGACCTACCACTAGTGGCAGCAACAGTGGTCCTGCTGTTGGCCAAAGCTCGGATCATGTTAACAACAACTGGGCTAGCAGGGTTCAAATTGAATCGCCAACTATGAAGAGATCATTTCCTGAATCTGTGGGTACTCAGCCTGCTGAACCTCGCACGGCACTACATGTGCCTCCTCCTCCAGTGTTTTCTTCTGGTGGTTCCTCAAAACGTAGCCGTGCCGGTGCATCACCAAGATCAGCACAAGCTTCTTCGAGTAAAGTCGAGTCAGTAGGTTCCGTGTCAAAAACCACGAGAGATGATAATGATCACGGCAGGCACATCACTTCTCAGACAGCGTCTGAGTCATTTGTGATAACGGTTCCTCGGTTAAAACTATCGTTCTCGACTAAGCTGTACGTTGAGCAGTCTTGTCCCTATCAAATTGACAACTTTCTCCCTGCTTCCTTAACTGAAAAGGGACGGATCACACTTGATGAATTCAACAAATTCATTTCAGATAAGATGAAGAGTGGTCGGTGGAATATTGTGCATCTGAAACTTTCACACATCAATGGTGAATCTGATATGAGTGCATACAAGAGGCTGTACAAGGAGTATGAATCATTGGACCGCATTTGCATGATTAATGTGACGGACTCAACAAAAGTATTCTTGGTCACGCCCAAGTTTATACGTGTGTGCAAGTGCATGTCAGGAGTTGAAAACGTTAGCAGATCAAGCACATATGCTGTTGTTTTGACAAAGGAAAAGCTTTTGCCTTCTGGATGAGCAACATTTTTATTTGTATCTAAGATATGATGCATCTTAACCATTGACATTCATATTTTTGAATCCAATGCCAATACCCAGTATGGATATCTTGTTTGTTGGTCCTTTCAATACCAAGTCTAAATAACAAAACTACAGGCTCGATAGCGCTTGCATTGCGATTGAAATACTTCTTTCTGCTTGTCTTGTGTCTATATCAAAATCAGCCTTTCAACATTGATGACGCGAACTCATAGATGCTAGTCGCTAGTACAAGATGGACCGACATCTAATCTACACACTCTGCTGTGCTCATTGTATCCTGTATCCACTTGCAATGCTCCATATGCACTGGGTAATGAGCCAGTTGGCACTCTGGAGAGCAATACAGAGCAACATTGCATCCTGAGCACACTTTGATTTGTTTTGCAGGCTTGTCTTCCATGCAATATTGACAGACATTTGTTCGCCGGTAAGTTCGTTTCAACTCATTGTAGGCACTCTCGAGGCAGTTGCATGCATTGCGTTTGTGAACAAAACGAACATATTCTCGACAGCATCGCATGACTGGCCACATCATTTTCTGAATCTCAACCTCTCCTTCGTCGCTAACATCACCATGTTCATCATGAGCTTCAATGATCACATACCACACAACAGAGGGCATGGCTGACTTATAAGTTTCAGTTGATGAAATATCCGATGTTGTCTTGTTTAAATCATGGAGTAGAATGTCAGTGGCGGTCGCCAATACCATATCTCGAAACACCGCTTGACTGGAGCGGTTGAACTCGTGGCACTTGGTGTATGTCTCGACGGCAGCAGTAATTACATGCTCAGCCGTTGTCGACAAATCTTCACTTGAAGCACTATTGATTTTCTGATTAAAAGCCAATAATAAATCATAGCATTCGTCAAAATCACGTTCAGATGAAAATAAGGATGGATTCACGTGTTGGCAAGAAAAGACTCCATATTTGAGATTAAGCTTCGCTCTTCTCGCTCGACCTTGAGCTTTCTTTCGGGATGGCATGTTGATTGTGCTGCAGATCCATTCAGCTGCAGTTGTAAAACGAAAGCTGAAGCATTTGTCGATGAAACAGAGCAATGCGATGCAATGATTCAACCTGATTCAATCATGTGCCTTGTGTTTTGTCTCCTACTACTTACTTGATAGATACCACTTAGTAGACGTAGTTTCGATATCCGTAGATATCCCACATGACGCAATAAATACGTCAGCGGTTAGGAACGTAGATCTGCACATACGTTTATAAAAACAAACAACGCGACGCCCAACAACTGCTATTCTCCTGCAATCATCCAACCTCCAGCCTCAAAAGGGAGGTGACAAACTGTTGTAATCTAGTAGCAAGAATACAGTATCAATAGCAATGATTATAGCGTTCAAAAGTGCAGTGATAGCTTCGTTAGTATTCGGTTCATCAAATGCTTTCACTGTGACTTCGTCGACCCAGAGGAGTTTCAATTCATGTTCCCTGCATCTTCAATTCGATCAGAATCAAGATGTTGATGTGAATAGACGCCTAGTTTTGCAACAAACATTTGCATCCGCTGCATCTGCATTTATTTTGCCGCAATGGGCTAACGCTGACGGTGAAGCTTCGGCATCTGTGGCTGCTGCTAGCACAAGCTCAATAACTACGCCAGTTGTTGATCAGAAAGAAGTTGCGGTTGCCAAGATGGAAACAACCCCTGCTGCTCCGAGCTCGGTCTCTCCGTCTGCACAAGCAGTCGAAAAGAAAGAAACGATCGTGGCTGAGGCGACAACCCAACCACCAAGCTTCAAGTCCACACCAAAGTATGAAAAGGAAATTGTTTCTGCCGATGCAAGTGGGGCCTCAAGCTCTTCAACTGCAGTATCTAGTACTGCTGTCAAGGAGAAAGATGTTGTAAAAATTGCTCAACAACCGGCTCCTGCACCAGCACCTGCTGTGGTTCAAACTCCTGCTCCGCCCAAACCACTTACTCAAGAGAGCTACGCTTTATCCATTCGACAATCCACATCGGCCCTTTCCACACAACTCGGACATGCATTCCTCGTAGTCGATGGACTCAACACCCAAGCTCGCCGTCTCGCGACCTCTACTACCAAAGATCACGGAGTGTCAGTCTTGGAGGGGATAAATGTCCAAGCAAAACGCCTGCAGGATGATCTCACCTCTGCTTCGGCACTTTACAAGTCCATCATTGGTCAGGCAAAACTTATCAGTGTTCCAGAGGAAAGTTTTGAAGCGACTGTGGCAGGAGTGACACGTGCTTCTTCTGTATTGGATGGAGTGCTTGTTCAGAGTAAGCGGTTGGTTGATGCCAGTGGGGGTGCTTCGACGGATGAACAAGTTACGTATATGCTATCTGTTTTGGACGGGTTGAATACACAGGTGAAGAGGTTGAATGTAAAAGAAACATTTGGATTGTTGGACAAGTTGAACAATGTGGCAGAAAAGGCTAGTTGATTTTGTGTTTGATCATTAAAGCAAGGCGTTTGTGGAGCTAGATTAGATTTATTCTCAATGAATCGTGACCGATAATAAGGATTGATTATTCCGATGGTATTGATTCATTTAAGTGAGGATCGGTAGAAATACAATACTAATTGGATGCAATATTCGAGTTAAAGGTCCCAGGCGTCTTCCAATGGCCCATCTGCTCCTTCTTCTGCGCTCTTGTTAGAAGATGCAGTTGCCAACGAGACACGTGATACGTGACGACTGATACCTACATCTTCATCGTCCGAATCATCCCAGTTTCTATCGGAATTTTCAAGCTCCTTCAGATCGTTCTTCAATGTATCGGGGTAGGATTTTGCACCGTCCTTGCCACCATCATCCTCATTCCCCATAATATGTCCAGCAGCGTTTTTCAAGGCTTGAGCTTGCTGCCTCTCCGCGGTCTTGAACTGAGCTTGCTGCCGCTCCAAGACATCTTTCAGCATTTCTGCCGCAGTTGTTCCCCCACGCACTTTGCGGAGGACTTCTGCGTCATATCGTCCTCTGGGCTTTCCTGGGCTGTTTAAGTTTACACCCATAGCATCAGCCCACTGTAACCATGCACCAAAAGTATCAGGGTCTCCTCGGCGTAGTGTGTCTGGATTTCCTACAACAATCAAACCACGTCTTGCACGAGTGAATGAAACATTGATACGCCTCCAGTCGGAAACGAAACCGACGCTTCCATATGTATTGCTGCGCACCGCAGAGAAGACTATTGCTTCCTTTTCGCGACCTTGAAAGCCATCGGTAGATGCAACTTCAACGAATGGAGGTCCTCTGGGCAGAACCTCCCTCAAACCTCGGCGAATGAGGCGGACTTGGGCTGCATAGGGAGTTACAACGGCAATGTCGCTGATTTTGCACTGACCTCCTCCCAAAAGCGCCACGACAGCATCACACACAGCTGAAGCTTCTGCTTCGTTGGCTTTGCTGGCGCCATCATCAATTTCAGAACCTTCAGTGACTGGGATGAATGCAACTGGAAACTCCTCACGAGGCCACGGAAAGCCTGGTAAAGGTCTTCTCTCCGGAGGTGACACACCATCATTGAGTTTGCCTCCATAAAACAAGTCTGACGGAAACATCGAAATGCCTGGGTGCATACGATACTGAGTATCCAGCATGAAGGGTGGCACGCCACAAGCAACCATTCGTGAAAACAATGGTACACCTAGACCTTCTTCTTCTGCCTTGGTGCTTAGAACGGTAGGAGGTAGCTGACAATGATCGCCAACTAAAACTAGCTGACGACAGCCACGAGTCAAGGGGACTATCACAGCTGGTTCAGTGGCTTGGGTTGCCTGGTTGCAATAGTTGTTTTTGTATATTGGAAGGCAGGATAATGTAGGTGAGAAGTGAGTGAAGGAAAAAAAATGATGCAATGGTTCATTGCATCATTGTGCTGCTACTTACCTCGTCAACCAATACACGCTCAAAAGTCATGCTATCTAGAATATCCCCACCCGATCCTATGCAAGTACAGCATACAACTTGAGCATTTTTTAACACTTTTATCCTCTCTTTGAAGGCAGAACTTGTCATTCCGCCATAGGAGAAATCCATGCCACCTCCTCCTCTACTATCTCTATCGGGTGGTCGATCAATGCAGTATTTCAATAACTCTGGCCTGATTGCTTCGGGGCGGCCTAACCTCACAACTCTCAACCCCACATTTGCACAACCTGTTTGGGTGCATCCGTGTACAGTTTAGCTACGTCAGGTGAAGCTCAACGACAAGTGTGCTTAGATACTTACCTTCAACTAAGTTGTCCACTGCTATATTACTATCAGATGTAGCAAGGATTGGCTTGGGACTTTCTCCATACTTTGTCTGAGCCATGGCAAGTCGTGCCCAATGCTGCAAGATACGGATCGCAACGGCCGTCTTACCGGTTCCTGCAAGTGCAAAACAAGAGGCCACGTAAGCTTAAACTCATATTTTAATGAGATAAAAATTTGGACACTGAGAACTCACCAGGTGGACCTTGAACAAGAGTCAAACGATTGGAAGCAGCACCTTTCACGGCAAGGCTCTGCGATGCATTCAGCCCTTCGAGAGCACCATATTTGTCCAAAGCCAAGAGAGACTCTTCGCGCAGAGCATCTTGCATTTGGTCGAGCGAAGAATCCTCGTAGAAATTATCCTCTGTTACGTCCCACGGTATCGCTTGAGAGCAAATTGCTGCTGTACTTGTCAGGTCGCCAGAGCTCATGTAACCAGTGTGGTTGAAGTTGCCGCCTTTCATCATAACTCTGTCGATATTTTCGTCCATAGCAGTAATTGCGCGAATAAGGGCTGGACTTGGACGGCGTCTGTCAACGACATAACAATCGTCAACGTCCTTTTCCAGTGGACTAGCCACTGCTACTGCAGCAGACAGCTGACGATTGTATCCCATCCTGTTTGCAAGTTTGTCAATGCGGTAGACATTATTTTCAACAGGATCAACCAACATTTGATGCAAATCCGCATTGGCCTTGTCTTGAAGTCTGAGCACGAGAGGCTGGGCATTGGTAACAGTTGCCTCAATCATGTTTCTATCAAGACTTTCTGCACTCATAGGATATGGACTAGCATACGGAAGGATTGACACAGCGTCCCCAGCCTGTATTCCCCTGTTCTCTAAAGTGTCAGGAATGAATACTCCAAGCTGATGACCCGGCTGCACAACTAGATCAGTCGGTTTCTTTCCCCGGCGGAGGCGGGCATCGACAACGCATTGAGAAGCACGAACAAGTCTTTCACAAGGAGCTACAGTGAGAAACGTTGAGCAGAAAAGGTATGAGGCGCTGATGAATAAAGTGAAAGGCTGAAGTATTATGCACGTACCAGAGCAAATTCTATCACGAGCAGACGTTGCCTCTTCGAGAAACTCAAGCGCAATACCTCGAACAATACGCATAAAATACGTGCGAGAAGTCGGCTGTTCAAACTGAGTGGCAATGCACAGAGCATTAATCATATCTGCCGCAGCAATGGTGCTTGAGTTTCGCAAGTTTTGAGGCAGGCATAGCAAAATCCTTTCCGTTTGAACTGTGCTCAGGGTACCTGGAAGACTGCAGTTACGTAGGCAGTACAATGCATCCTCAAACATGGCTGCGTGGCAGTAAGCCTTCATTACGGTCTCAAGGACGTGGGCATCAAGAGCATAGTTATGGTTGCGCTTGTCTCTCAAAATCTCTCGCATTCCGTGAGGGTCAGAGCGTTCGACACAAGCCCTGACAGAGCGGTTGAAGTGACGCGCTGCCTTAAGATTGGCTGCCTCATCATTGCCAAGAGCTTTGTTTTTACCCTTAGATTTCTTCACTTTGGTTTTCTTCTCCTCTTTACCCGTGACTTTGCTATTGGTTCCTCCAAGTAGATTGATTACCGGTGCGTCATCGTCATACCCCTTCTTGGCAGTGAGTGAAGACAAAGAGATGGCTGATTCTGTTCGTTTGACTTGAACTTTGGTTGTCTCTCCAATCGACACTTCAGTCGCCTTGAGCTTAGTGATGGCGTCAGCGACAGATATGCGAGTCTCTTCTGGTTCGTTTGATTCTTCTTCGGTGTCTTCTACCCTTTTGTCTTTCTTTCCTTTGTTCTTTGTAGAGCGCATTTTCTTTTCCGGCTTGGGCAATGCTTTTCCAGCGCTTTCATCAAACTCTTCCTCATTTGCTGCATCTGCTTCTCTCAGCTCAGTTTGCTTTTTCTTCTGACGCATGGCTTCATCAGCAGGTACAACATTTCCACTAGATCCAACTGAAAATCCCGTGGGCAGTTTTACAAATTGCTGTTTTCCTTTGGGGCCCAAGTTATCAGCATTTGTCTGAGCAGAATAATCAATTTTCTTCTCTTCTTCATCCACCGTAGCAAGACCAATGTCATCATCATCAATAAGAAGACCAACAGCAAGCTGTTCTGCAATATGATCTTCCTCCTCATCATTCTCTAGACCTGCTAGATCTACATATGATGGGATGTGTGTGTCCATGCGGCTCATGAAAATTGGCGGATGGCTTGCCACAACTCCACCACCTCCGCTTATTACAGTCGTAGGTGCTGAAATAAAGGGAGAAAAGGCACTCAGATCGCCCAGCATTGCAGGCGTAGGCTCTGGGACACCCTGCATGGTATCATCTTCCTTCATGTCGGGATCTGCATCTGCATCGTCCTCATGTCCACGCCCACCGCGTCCTCTGCCCCTGCCCCATCCACGACCTCTACCACGTCCCCTGCCCCTAGATAGTAAAAACAAATGGTTAGACGATCAGCAAAAATGCAGTCGCGTAACTTTGGTACAGTCTCAAACAGTTAGTCTTCAGCTCGAGGCAGAGAGAAGCGGCAGTCCCGACAACTTGACACAACCCACATAACATAACCCACATAACATAACACAACTAATTTCACATACCTTCCACGACCTCCCCTCCCACGGCCCTCCTCCCCATCACCACCACCCCTGCCGCGCCCTCTCCCACCACTTCTCTTAGCTTCGCTTCCCTCACCGTCATCTCTATTACTATTGTTGCTGTTCCGTCCACGCCCTCCCTTGGAAGAACGTCCTCTCCCCCCTCTACCTCTTCCACGAGTATTCGAAGTGCTACTATCGCCTTGAGACGAGGGGAGAGAGGAGTTTACAACTGCATTGTTGGTTTTGCTGTTGCCTGGTTCCATCCGATGGTTTGGTGGTTCCGAGAGAAATGGGAAATGACAGAATAACTTTTCACCTAATATATATGTGTAGTTTTATTTGTCGTAGTTAAAAACCTGTATGTAATATATGAATCGTCAAATGATGATGACAATAATATACTACATACAAACAAATATATTTAGGATATGAGTTAAACTGCCTGGCTTTTGGTTCAGTCAGGTGGCATTTTTAGTATTTGGCCCATTAACTAATCAACCAAAATTATTGTTTATTCGTTAAGTATGTGATGTCTAAATAAGTACCGCTTTGGCTAAAGAACTAAAAATCAAAGCTAAAGAACTAAAAATGCATGCGTGCTTGCCTAGTAAAAATGAGGTTAACCCTTCAATGCTGCACTAATGTGACATTCCCAATGGATTTCAAAGAGAAATTCTGCTTCACTCCCTTTCTAAAAGCCAACTGTCTTTCCTTGGCACGCAGGTAAATAGAAAGAAGTACTTAGTTAGGATAGTTGCAGGTAGATACAGGACGCAAGTGCTGGACGCTTTTGTGTTTGTGTTGTACATAATATTATTATGCATGGCAAATGAGCCTATCAAGAAAGCCAAGGCAGTTGCTTCATTGGATACATCCAATGTTCCACGTACCATGCTTGGTTTTGATCCAAATGGAGGTAATAAAGGATGCTGTGTGAAAGCCTCAGAGTCAATTGAGGTTGAGGTGGGCGAGATCATTGCCGTGCTGGCCGGCGAAGTGGTCCATGAAGATGATGTGGGATCTTTGGTACTAAAGGAAAAGACAAAGTTGAACCTCTAGCCAAGGTATTGTGTACTGGAACTTGTTCTGAAAGCATGATACTTGTACTGTGGGGTGGTCCTTGTTCTTCTAACGGCTTGTACCTTAGCCATCAGCATCAAGCCAATGTCTTTGCAGAGACATTACCTCAGAAGGCTTCACATTGGCAGACACGGAGACATGTCGGTCTGTGTTGAGACATGTCGAATTCTGTTGGGAAGACATGTCAGAGATCACGTCGTCGGAATCTCTCAAAAGACACCATGATGTCGTGATATGTCCTGATGCCTGAAGACATATTCAACTGGACCTTTTTAACACAATATAATATTAATGCATGGATATAACATTAATTATGCAAAGCGATCATATTATTATAATACTCCTGGCTGATCACACTTTGTAATGTGCAGAGACTCTGGCAAATATAACAAGGTGATGCCTCTCATTTTCATCCTCAGCAATGCAATGCCATGCAGTATAAGAATCTGTATCCCCCTTAGCCTTTGTCCTCCAGTCAAGATTATCTCCAATAACAATTATTGTCTGGTAGCACTGTTCCTCTCTGTCCCAGAATAACAACCCCTTGTAGTATGTTTCAAGCAATTTCATCTCTGATACAATATCATGGTGCTTGATGCACTCTAACTCCCAATCTTGCACCCAAGCATGAAAGAGTCAAGGGTCTCATTGGATTTTTAGCCTTTAAAGAATTAAGGTCTACACCAAATGATTCAAGCTGGTGATCAAAACTGGAAAGGTGCAATGAATAATGTTAGAAAGAACTATGCACTGAAAAGATAAATACAATAACACTCACTTCATGCCATCATCACCAAACATGCTGATGCTGTTCTTCTTTACATTAGCTTTCTCCATCTCATCTTACATACGACGCAGTATCCATACAAGCAGTAGTGTAGACAATTGCCCACTTCTTGGTACTGTCACCACTAAGATGTGATCTCTTTACCGTCTAGATATTTTTACATCACCCCAGCTGTGCTCACATGGCCCAATACCCAAAGTTTGAAACACACTCGAGAAGCCACATAACCGAGAGTAATAGTGAAAGGTACCAAGTACTCTTCATGCCAGTGCCATGACTGACCTTTTTCAGCCATTGAGGAATTCCACCTGTAGTCCTTATCAAAAGGAGCAAGGATTTATACTTGATGAAGAAGAGTTCAAGGATAGCACCTTCGATGTCTGGAAGGTCAGGATGCTTGTTTTGGTTTGGGCAAGGGGCGTGGTGCAGCTTTCGAACAACCCATTCAAGGGTGTCCTTGTGTTTCCCCATAAACCAGTACCCTGACCCCAAACAGGTTTGTGAAGAAGCCTTGGGACCCAAGCTACAGGTACTCTGCTAAACTTTGGGAGAGAGTGGAAGCTAATCGGGTTGCAGCACTTTGTAAGAAGCATTTTCATTCATTCACTATAGCGCTGCTCCTCCCATTCCAACAATGCACTGTCCTCAACAAGCTCCTGCTCAAGCTCCATTTGCACCAATCCTTGGTATGGAGTATCCCTGATTGATACATGGGGAAATGAACAAATATTAGAAAAATGGGGAATTATACAACAGAACAAAACATAGTAGGGAGAAGCGGGCTTTGAAGTATAGAAATAGAGTCTCTGGCAAGCGGAACAACATCTGTCCGGCTAAATTTACTGGAACACAGTATTAAGTACTGTATATACCTACCTTTTACAGTATTACTGAT
>JALLPI010000187.1:0-29692 GCA_036939935.1 Cyclotella atomus | reverse complement strand
TAGCAGCATGTGAAAGCTAGCTAAAGCTAGAAGTAGAAGAGACAAAAAGAAAAAGGCAATTGACGTCCAATGTGTAGTACATACTTTAGTATAATCTATTGCCCCGCAGAAAATAGGTGTGCCAACCCTGTATCTACAGATAATGAGGTAATTTTTAACATATTGGACAACAAGAGAGGTGGATGCATTCCTTACTAATTGTTAGTCTGGACAAATAGGGCAATATTCACTTCTTAATCTCACTATCTAATTGAAAAGCGACCATGGTTGGAATGACCCCACAACCAACCAATACATAATGATGGACCTAAAACTTGCCTTAAGCTTGTCAAGACACTAACAAAGAGATTATAGTACCCCGCTGCACAAAAGTGTTGATGATTCGATTAATAAATCTAATAATTTTGATTTGCTCAAAACTAGGCTCTGTCTCTGTACTCAAGCCACAGCTCAAGAGTTGTGAGTTGTCCACTCAGACCAGACCAAACCAAGCTAGGGTCTTTTAGTAGATCATTATTTTAGGGTTTAGTGCATAGTGCATTTGATCTGTAAACAACTTTGAATAAGAGATAGATGACACAGACACTGCAGACTTTACAGCTAACAGATTCTAAACCAACATCCATTCCCATTTTTAGCTCGGCATGCAACATGGTGCAACCCAATGAACACAATGGTGCATGTTGTAGCCTTCTGCTGCCAAAACATCTGTGACCAAAGCCGATGCGCTAGCCACATCCAAATTGTGATCATCTACATTGTAGTGGTAATGGGGAGTAGAAGTGATTTGTCACTGGAATTGCTGTTACTCATCTTGGCCACCTCCTTGGTCAGACTTTTGCAGTTTTCTCATGTCAAGAATTTAAAGGGCTACAGCTACAGCCAAGTGCAACATATGGTTGGATTGCTCTCAGACAATGAGTAGAGCTCAAAAACTTGACACCTAGGTCCCTAGTCCCTAGCTATGGTGACTTGAAGGTCAGGTTCAGTGGTAGAATTGTTCTTGGCCAGAGACAATTAAGTATGTTCATCCGGTTTTCAGCAGGTTACTCTTTCGGACATAAAATAATTTGGTTGGACAGACAGTGTATACCTTACTCACATTAATGAGCAACTGCCAAAAAACGATTTCGGCGAGTGTAAAAATGAAGATATCCTCCTGTAGATTTATACTAATTCCCGCTGTGCCATCCAGATACCTAAAGAAGCTCTCTCTCTTCATATCTCACAAACAACCCGTGTGGCTTAAATGTTAGAGCTATCATCAGAAAGAGCTCGATGAGAGCTTTTCAACGATATACAACACTGTATATATGGTATCCAGGTATCTTTCGTCCGTTTCTGCTCCTCTCCACATAGTAACCTGCTGAAAACCGGATGAACATACATAATTTTATCTGTGCCAGATTGCACTAAAGTATCTTTTTCAAAGTATTTGATTATGTTGGGTCTAAATACGGTTTTCAAATTTGTACGGGCGGCCTCGCGTAAAATAAGCCGCCGTCGATGGCCTCCTCCTCCCTAACCAAGTGGCCGATGACCAAATGCAGCGGGGATCTCATTGTTCACATCCCATAGATTGGTTCTAAATGCCCAGCACCAGGGTAGGGCCTTTAGTTTTGCTGCAGTTACTGAATGCGTCAAGGAGTTTTCGTTTGTTTCTTCGATACGGGAGGTGGACACATGTATCAATTATAAGTATTTGAGGAGCACAAACAGTCAGGTACGCGAAAGAAATAGGAGAGATAGTTCGTCTGTAGGTGAATTGAAATGAGGTAGCTTAATTTATATTTAAATCTTGTTGAATGTAGTGTAGAGTAACCAGTACTGTATTAATCAGTATTGCTGATCGGATTCGTCTTGGTATTCTCTTCATCATCTCTATCACTCAAGCAATATCAACCTATTTGACAATGATGTTTGTTCTCTCTCTCTGTAAACAGTTTATATTGCTTTTCAGCTGTGTTGTTCTTTTCTCTCGAAGCTTAATGCTCAGTAAACACTTCAATCAGAGGTTCGAAGAGATGTTCATGCAGTTCGCGGTGCAGAAAATATCAGGACACAAAGAACTGATCTAATCTTGTTCATTGTTTAGTTTAGTGTGATTGTGTTATTACCATCGGTCCGACCAATGTTTGTTGTGGGGTATTTGCTAAGTGGTGAGCTGAATATCACTATCATTGCGCTACCATATATGACGAGGGCGAGAATACCTCGAAAGCCAGCTTGAAACCTTCACAAGAATTGCACTTTGAGGAGAGTAATTTGTTGCATTATCAGCGATCTTGCCGCAGCCAAGGCTCAGCAAAGCGGTTCTGTTATATAGAATCTCTTTGGCCACAAAAACAAACACGAGGTTGTTCTGAAAGCACAGCCTGATCAGTTCCAGTTGTAAGTCTGTCGATTGTCAAGTTGGTTGTACCTAAACCAGACTTCCAAAGTGTCCTCTTTGTAGTGTATTGCAATTAATTCTGTGATAGTGCTGCAGACAAAGAACTTATCCATTCAGTTGTTGATGCGTCTATAAGAGCCCCTTCACTTAGTAGAATATCATTCCTGATCTTTGACATTTGAATTATTCAAATATTCAACGAAAGTCAGACCCTAAATATGCACAAAGAACTGAGCAAGCAAAGACATATTTGTTTATGTAATGTCTACATCTGCATCTACATGGTGGANATATGCACAAGAACTGAGCAAGCAAAGACATATTTGTTTATGTAATGTCTACATCTGCATCTACATGGTGGAAGAGTCGATGAGCCTCACCTTCTCTGATGATTTGATTGAATGGCAATAACGATGTAAGAAAACAGTGCAATTCGGGTCAGCACAAGAAGCAACGATCACGCACCGAACTATATCCGACCTTCAAATCAAACTCACTTTCTTCGGTGACAGCGGGTGGCAGTACGGCCGCCCTCCCCACTCGAACTCTCCCCCGGCCCGCTGCCCACACCACCGAGAGATCATCCAATCGCGTGATTGGGGCAGCCCTGGGGCTCACCCACCCCAGACTCCAGTTGTCAACTTGACATTGGGTGAATACTGCAAGTCTTCGGAGCCATATCGACGACAACAATGTCTCAAGTGGGAGCTCCATCACATTCACACTCCCTCCCACAGCTGCAATCAGGGCGAAACAAGAGTTCCCGATAAGTAAGGCCTCTACCCCGACGCCCAATGGCTCAAACGCTTTGTTGGGTCACGCTTGAGGCCTCTCTAACTTGTTTGGGCAGCGGCTGTTTACTTTTGATGTTCGGAGGAGGCGGCGTTTTGCTAACAACGCCCATGATAAATCATTTGAAAGACGTATTTTCAAAAATCCCGCCAACTGTGTTTTTCAAAAGATAACTTCGCGCGACCTGGCGCAGGTAAAATTTTCAACGCAACAGAAAGCGATGGCCATTTTCGTCGAAAGGAGAGACTGATAACCCCGAAAGAACAACAAGACTGCGCGGAAGACATTTTTCAGCGGGCTTGCCTACTCAAAATTTTGTCAGGATTTCTCCGCTCTTGGCATTCTCCCTTCTCGGCAGGGCGGTGATGACCTTGTGTTCTGCGTTGATTTTCAAAATAGCAACACAACTCCGAACACACGAAAACCATTTAGAAGCAGTCGACCAAGAAGCGAAAGAGGGACAAGAAAAACGATAGACAGTTCTGTATATTATTGCTGGGTGTGTATCGGCATCGAAGCCATCAAGGTGCTTGGGGATTTTTTTGTTTATCTCTTGAATAGATGATGCGATGGCTACCTACACCTCTGTTTGATTTTTGCCGTTGCCGCGAAGCTCAAGCCACGTTACATCGATGGGGCTCGTATGTTGTAGTACACGCAGTCACTTTTCACTCTCTTTGAAAATGTCGGCACTGACAAGTTGACTTGTGTTTTGCAATGCAGGAGACATCTGAAGTCTATACGCCATCATGGCATCCGACGAGGAAAAAGGAGACCTCGATAACAAGAACGAGGAGACTAAGGACGAGTCCCCTACGAAGAAAAAGGCTACATTGGTAGATCATACCTATCATGATTACAGTCAACTTGACATACAAGAATCCGATGATGACGATGACGCCGGAGAAGGAGGAGGCAAGCTCCAATCTACCCAACGCAAGGGTATTGAAAACTTCCCTTCCAAGTTACATAGGATTTTAAGTTGTGGACGATACAAGTCCATCATTGCTTGGAAGGAACATGGTAGATCATGGGCTATTTTAGACAAGGAGCGGTTGAGTAGTGTTGTTTGCCCTGAGAACTTCTCGCACAGTAACTTTGATAGTTTCAACAGGTCTGTAAATGGATGGGGGTTCAAGGTGCGTGAGCTTACTGCCGCTCGCTGATGTTGTTCGCTCCTTGGTCTTATTGAATTCAATACTTATACCACCGATCGACTTTAACATTTCTCCAAACCCATCATCTTGTAGCGTCTCATGAGAGAGGGCGCCGATCATAAGTCATGTGAGTATTTTATGTTCAAGTAAAGCATATTGAATAATATCATATCTTACCGTCAATTTCATGTTATGCAGATTACCACGAATGCTTCCTACGAGGCAGACCTGATTTGACCAAGTTTATGGATAGGCTTAAAAATCCAGGCAAGCGGATGCCAGATCCGAAAGGTGAGAGTGTTTTTGTTTGACATGCGGAGTTTGCACCGAGGATGTGTATCAACAGCTTCGCCGAGGAACGAATGTTGTGCTTATAGCCCGAACCATTCATCAACTAACTCAATCATTGGTGCTCCAGGCGAACCGAACTTTTACAAAATGGCCAAAGATTTTCCGCTTCCGCCCGATCCTGATCCAGAGCCTGAAGTACCACCGAGCTACCTGCCAGGTCAACAACTCATGGGCTACCCGATGCAAGGGGCTTATCCTCCTTATGGACAACCTCCTTCGATGCCTCCACCACCAGGTCAGCCATTCATGCCTCAAGCTGGACCCGCGCCAGGAGCAGCGCCGTACCCAGCACAACCACCCTACAACCCATATCAGGTAAGGACTATCAGTGTGTATTATGATTACTTGGGATTTGGCTGAATATCCTATTATCTCTCCACACTCAGGCTTATCCATACCCATACCAATACCCACATCCAATGATGCCCTATCCCCCTCCTCAATATCCTCAGCCATTCTACCCTCCTCATCCTGGAGCACAGCCCCATCCGGGGGCACATCCTTACATGCCTTCATATATGAATCCACATTATCAACCGCCAATGCAGCCTTCAATGCCTCTGCAGGCGAATCAACAACAGGCAGGAGCTCCATTATTGCACCAAGCCCCAGGAGCACCTTTCCAACCGCCGCAACAAGGACAATGGGCATCGTACCCAAATACTCAAGGACAGCCACCTTTTTATCCACCAAATCCTTATGCACCAGGATCAATGCCCCCACAACTTCCGCAACAGCAAACTCCAAAACAGCTACCTCCACCCCTCCAGCAGCAACGTAGACCGCAGCAACACGGTGTTGCCGGAAAAGGAATCAGCCAGGAAGATGATCGAAAGCCAGCCACCAAGAGACCCCGAGAAGATTCAGAAGAAGAGGAAGAGCATGCTAAGAGACCAAAAGGCGAGGTTGAAGACAAGCAAGGACAGGAAGATTCCGATGATAAAAACGATGAAACACATGTATAGTATGTCCCACAAGACATCGGTTGAGACGATTAGCCGAGTGCCAACAAACTTACTTTGAACACAAGAAAGATTGTTTGCATATGCTACTAGATACGAGGGAAAGAGTTAGGTCGACTGAAGAAACGTTGAATGCTGTCCAGCCAGGCGACATTGCATTGGATAAATGTTTGTGTGATCGATGTTAGAAATGTAATGCGTATTCATATCTTGATCTGCTTGACTACTTTTAATTCCGATTTAATGACAAAGTATCTGTCATAATGCAGCCCTTCAGCCCTTATTCCAAGGGTCATTCGCTTATTCATTCTTTGTCATCACTCGACAAATCCCAACCCTCACCCCTATCAATCATATCCAAACGATTCGCACCGCATCCAATCCAGCGAATAGGCACGCCCAACAACTCTTGAACACGCAACACATACCTTTGAGCATTGACAGGCAAATCCTCAAAATTTCTTGCCTTTGATATATCCTCTGTCCAACCCGGTAACGTTTCATACAATACTTCCAATTCTGACATAGTTTTGAGTGAGGAGGGCATAGTGTTCAAGATCTTGCCATTGTGTTTGTACGCTCTACCGATTTTTATCTCTTCAAGCCCGGTAAGAACGTCCAGTTTAGTAAGGTTGATGGCGGTGAATCCATTGATTAGGGTTGAGTACTTCATTTGGGGAATATCCAGCCAGCCCACTCTCCGTGCGCGGCCAGTGGTGGTTCCCCATTCGGCTCCGACAACTCCAAGATGCTCTCCAATGGATCCAGGTTCTGCGTTTTATGTCAAAGAATGGACGAATGATGAGCGCGGCATCTTACACAAACAGCAGCGCACATATCAATAATACAGTGCCGTCATTGCAGGAGCTTACCCTCACGCTCCAATTCAGTAGGGAAAGGTCCTTCTCCAACTCTCGTACAATAAGCTTTTGTGGTTCCATAAATACCATGAATCTTTTTCGGGCTCACTCCCAATCCAGTGAGCACGCTCCCAATCGATGGATTACTTGAGGTCACATATGGATATGTCCCAAAATCAATATCCAACATGGTAGCATTAGCTCCTTCAATCAAAATCTTCTTCCCCATGTCATACTGCTCATTAGTATACTCGATAGTATCAGTAGTCATCGCCGTGACCCTCTTGGCAATGGAACGATAATATTCCAACTGTCCTTCCACATCAATCTCCAACCCAGGATGAGACCTCATTTGATAGTCAGCCAACTCACGAAATCTCATTTCGAAGAAGTCAAAGTTCTCAAGATCTCCGATGCGTATGCCGTTACGACTGATTTTGGAAGCGTAGGCCGGCCCGATGCCCTTTTTGGTAGTGCCGATTTTATTGCGGCCAAGACGATGCTCGCTGATCCCGTCTACTTCTTGATGAAAGTCAAAAACCAGGTGGGCTCTATCAGAGAGCAAGATACGGTTTTCGGCGTCAATACCTTGATGCTTTAGACCGTCCAATTCGTTGAGGAAAGATGGTAGATGAATGACGACTCCATTTCCTAAGACGCAGGTGGCTATGGAACCATGTCAACACAATGAGTTGGCGATGATGTATAATGGCGTTAATGTCAATTAGATGTTGTGGCAACCCACCTTTTTCATTGAGGACACCAGAGGGTAGAAGATGAAATTTGTACTTTTTCCCCTCAACAACAATGGTGTGGCCTGCATTGGAGCCTCCGGCTACGCGAGCACAGACGTCGTATTCCTTTTTACGAGCAAGTGTGATAAATAGATGGGTTAGCAAATACTTGTTTCGCACTACAATTGATAACCTCTGATGTATCTACAGCCAGGTAATGTCCTCTCAAAGACAGAACCACAGGCGAAAGTACGAATTGCAGCAGCTGTACACCAACCATACATCATCAAGCAAACATCTCAAGTCCTCACCTGACTAAGTATATCAACCAATTTACCCTTCCCCTCATCACCCCACTGACTTCCCAACACTACATCGATCCCAGGCAAAGTTTTAGATTTACCAACGGAATCGTTGTGATATTTATTTTTAGGTGGAGCTGCCGAGGTAGTGGCAGCGGTGCTGCTGCAGGAAGAGGAGGCACCAAGTGTCCTTTCAATATTTTCAAGCTTTAGGTACAAAATAAGTAATTGGTTACGATACTTGAACAAGAAACAAAAGGCGACACCGTCATTATAGAGGGAACTCACCCGTTCATCCAAGTCATGCAACATGCCCACCACATCCTTGCTCTTGTGGTGACACTGTGTCAATTTTGACCACCCACCTGCACTGACGACAGTTTCGTTGGCATCACTCCGTTCGCTCTTGGAGGCGGCGACAGCCCCGGCCAAAACGGAGGCGAATGCCGCTGACGATGCGGGTAGGGATTTGAATAGATGGCTGTACATCATGCTTTATGGTATCTAGCAGCCTAAACCAGCCCAGCGGAGAGGAGGAGATGGAGAAAAGAGGAGAGATGAGAGATGAGAGGCTGTGATTTTTAGGGCTACTGTAATCAACTGAAATATGAGTACGTCGAATCTATAATTAGCACTCCGTTTTTCAGAAAATGTTTTTTCATAAATATGTAGTACAGTAGCTCTAAAACGTATCTTGTGCTTCCAACTTCCAAGCAAGATCTTCATGCTGCAATTCTTTCAATTATGACGGAGGTCTGCACATCAAAGATTGCTTAAATCTCAACATTGTAGTACAAACCATAACTTTGCTGGTTTTGTTGTTTAAATTAGTAATCAGTTAATCAGTGCATCAATAGACAATACATACTTGTCACATTTAGATTCACATCAACATGACCATTGCAAATCGTAGTAACACCTTATATCCGCAAGCTCAAACCCCCCATTCATGCGCGCATCTCAAATCTCAATCACTTTCATCAACAGTCTAACTAGCATCCCAAGTAGCCTGATCATAACCCAGTACTCCCGCAGCAGCCTTTTGTTCATCAGGCAACCGTTTCCAACTCTTATTGCATTCCTTTGGTTCTTGATCCGCATTCCACATTTCCTTGGTGAAGCCTAGCACTTTTGCGGCTTCTTGTGCCTCTGCTGGGAGCTAAATGCGATGTATCGAGGGGGAAGTAAGCGACCGATTAGACATGAGATCAATTACAGCATCGATCCACCATAAAGGGCTAATAATAATATGGATTTCTTACTTCGTCCCAGTCGAAATCATCATATTTTGTCATGGTTATTATAGACAAGTCGCTTGGAAGCGCTTGGGCTCGGCAGTGTGTAGTGCTTGAAAAAGACTTGCTTGGCGGTTGGCGGGCGCGAGGGGGATCGGATATGGCGGGCATGAGCCAGTAGGCCCCTCCACGTGGAAGTAGTTCAGGTTCAAGAGTGTTGTTCACCTATCTACAAGATAGAAGCAAGCTCAAAAGTGAAAGTGAAGCAGGCAGTATGTTGGCACTTGCATCAACCCAATGACAACAAAGTTCTTGAAACATGCTATCATTCAGTAATCATTCAATTGAATGTATTGTCTCATTAATCTGATAGCCTAATACTAAAGGCTCGACAAGATCTGTAGACATAGACATAGCCCTCTTACGGCCGTTTTTGCTTCCCACATGCCAATCAGCACGGCGTTAAACAACGAGAGAAGCGATAGCATAAATCAAACCGCCAGTGTAAACCAAGGCTCGTTCTAAAAGCCAAGCCACATGCCAAAGGCATTGCAACAAGATGCGCAACTGAACAAAGGCAAAGAGAGTATTTTTGTTTCCCGATTCCATCGAAAGAACCACTTGCTATTCCAACCGTAGCATCTGTCAGCATCATCAAACACAGAATTGGAATTAGTCCCGCAACAAGCTTGCCAAACTGGTAAACAATTGTGCAATGGTGAATCTCCACATAATGGATGGAGCTATAACTACCAATTCTATGCTGCATGTGAGCAGAAGGGCCATGCAGAGCATTCATTTGGTATCTATCGGTTTCTGATTGCCAATCGACCTGCCTCTTACGATACAGGTGGCATTTCCTGTTTGCGTGTGGATTAATAGAAAAGACAAATAGATCAGACACAGCTTAATCTCTCTCGGTTGTAGACTAGAGACTGAAATCACACACACACACTGACAGCAAAAGGAAAACTAAGGTAGAAAAACAATGTTGCATTGAGTATAATGGAGTAGGCAGCCAAACTTGTTTTCCCTAGAAAACTGCCAAGAACGTTGTTATCTCCCAGCTGTAGTCTCCCAGTAGATCGCGGTAGCTAAATAGAATATACGAATCAACGGCAGTAGTACTCAGTGATGTTGTTGGCTTGTATTCCTTTTGAAAAAGTTTGTATATGGACTTACCAAACTGTGCGAATGATCCTTGTGTCGCGATTAACATGAATGGCACAAGAGTTTCAGTCGAAAGGCTTTTGCATGAAATACTCGGCCAAACCGAAGCATCGTCTTTTTCTTGTACAACATGCACAAGAACAGTATCAAAAATTGCACAACCCTGGCAAGACCAACAGTCCTATACACAGTGCACATCGCTATTGGTATGAGTAAGTAATTGAAATCAAATGACCAATGCCAACTGTATAATCTCAGCAAGCAGACCCGAAAAGACCCCATCCAGCCTTGGATATAAACACCCAAATGAAAGTGCTGTTTAATCCACTTGTAAGAATACCAATGACCACTGACGGAATGAGAATACGCTGAATCTGTAAGTACTTTGTCAACACTTTACTCCAATTGTAAGGAAATAGTCCAGGTATCAGACGAAGAGCATACTATCCCGCCTTCCTAGCTATATTTGCGGCATTTACGATGATTGCATGAATGGTCCACATAGAGCCATAAATCCAGAGAGTAATATTGTTGCTATTGAAGCAATCACCAACAAATTACCTGTCCAAACTCCATAGGCTTGAAATTGCTCGGCACCATGAGTTTGCATAAGGTAGGCATCGATTGCTGTCAAAACTCCGGTAATAACAACATTCCATGTTAAACCAAGAACTTGCAAGAGCAGCAGCTGCCAAATCATTGGTTGATAATTTGCCAAGAAATGCTATGTTCACTGCAAAGTTTGGATGGGAATGGGATGGGTGACGGGTGCTGTAAGCAAAAAACAAAGTTAACATGCAATACACCACTGCAGTCCGCCACTCACCAACAAAGAATAGATTTTGAAACACTTCACAGAGTATCAGTGGATACGATAATTTTACCAGTTCATTCAACAATTGCATATGACTCTTTTCATGCCCTGATTGAGATGGAGCACATTGATCCTCCTCATCGCTAACATTGTCATCCCCAGTTTCATTCGGAGTTCCAGATTCCCATTTAGATGACAATGATGATGATGGAATACGTCCGATGTCATTTGCTGGGCAAAGATCCTTTGCAACATAATCCTTTGCCATCGCTGTTGATTGCAGTGCCATGATAGTTTTGTGGGTGGGGGCGAGAACTACGTACTATTATGAGCTCTATCTATGTAACTCCGTGTTGTCCTGGGCAATCAGAAAACAAATCCATTTCGTCAACTGTGGCATGTATTCAATCCAGTTCATCTTCACCTGCAATCCCAAAGATCCCCACCAAAAATTCCAATCTGATGTTAGTTCATCATCCTCTGATGAGGGAGGTTCAGAATGCTTTTCTATACCAAATCTGTTATGTTTGATTTTGGTAAGAGAAGTATTGGATGATTGGGACATATAGCTGCCATCAAACAATTTAGAGCCGTGGGATTCTTTCCATATTATGTCTGCTTTGCCGAGTACATTGTATGGTGTACGATTTGTCATGGCCAGAGCAGCCGCTCGTGTAGCGTTCGGTCGGTCAGGGCTGAATGTCGGTAATGGGAGGATCGTGTGATTCAATGAACCTGCGGAATAGACTGCCGAATTCACCAAATGGTCCGACAGCAATGGGTATGAAAACATCATTTGTGTCTAATATTCCCCCCTTGACTTCATCAGCCGAGAGGGTCTTGTTGGTGATGGGGTTCGTACCACCTATCCTTCTAGCAAATTTAGAGAGGTGGTCCCACAATGAATAAAGAACTTCTAAATGACATAAAGAGTCACTCAGCCCCTTCCCGCCATAGTACGATAGTGTCTCACTTGTGGGCAAATAAAACATCATCCACGGCCATGATGCAGTTATGAATTACTCAATACTCATGATCATAAATATTACGAAGGCATGTTAGATGGAATACTTCACCCTATTCAATCATGTTCATGTGGGTGATTATGAAAGACCGAACAGCTATCTTAAAATGTTTTAGGGGAAGTCAGTCATCTAAAAAAATATTACCAATGCTCTCATAACATTTGTCATGTCATTCATTCTTCGTCTCTTCGTCCTCTGCGTCATTGCTACTTTCTCCATCACTCTCTATTGGAACAACATCTGCAATCGATCTCGCTATGCTCAGACGAGCACTAGTCATGGCTGTCACGGCAATCATTGCAGATCTGAGTTTCATCCTAGCATTGAATGTCTTCAGCCGTTGGCTAGTATATAGTAGAGTGTTGCGTTGGAGTCTATCTGCACGTTGAATCATCCATCGACTCTGCATGGCCTCTTTGGAGGTGAGACGATGTGAGGGATCGGTTACAAGAAGTTTTCGCAGGAGGTTCTTGGCATCAATAGAGACAGTGCCCCATGATTCTTCAGGGAAACTGAATTCACCTGTGAAATGTTGTATGAGGAACGTGCGTATGGTTGAATATATTTCTGTGACCGTGAAGAGGATTTCAACTATAGCACCACTAACCTCTGACGATGTTTTGGAACAGCTCTTTTTGAGATCTTCCAGTGAACGGCAAATCACCTGCAAGAAGCAAATAAGTTATCACTCCAACACTCCACATGTCTGACCTTTCGTCATAGCGCTGCCGAAGGAGTACTTCGGGTGCTGCCAGATAAAACATAATGGATTTGGGAATAACATTACTAGGTGAAAATGAATGATATCTTCTTGTATTCACTCACCAATAAAAAAAGGCGTTCCGCATTGTTTAGTCAAACTGCGCGGTTCATAAACTCTAGTGGCAAAACTGCGAACCAGGAAGATATACACTTAGTATCATTTCAAGTAAATGGAGCATTTATCACTCTTCAGACTTACCCAAAATCAGCCAGTTTTACAGCACAATCATCATCTTCATCAACTAACAATAGGTTCTTCGGTTTCATATCACGATGCGCCTAAAACAGAGAGTTAAGTAGACAAGTTTGTAAAAACGATGATTGCCAACTCAAACTAGGCGACGGAATGCACAGTGAATAAAGCAACCCAACAAATGAACTTACCACTGAGTTTTCATGGCAGAAACACACACTCTCAATCATTTTCTTGCACAATGTACGTGCATCTTGCTCAGTGTAGTTCTTCTTCTCCCCTATTCTATCAAATAAATCTCCACCTGTCATGAGTTCCATTACTAAGAAATAGCATTCTCGAAAAAATCAATTAATGGACAGATCAAGGGGTGCTTAAGTGTTGACAAGATCAGGACTTCGTCGTATATTGCAGCATCATCATTAGGGGGAAGATCTTCCCGCAGGACACATTTGACAGCTATTTTTTTACCAGTTGCACGGTGAGTTCCTTTGCAGACAGTGGCAAAGGAGCCTGATTTCAGCTGGGAAGAATAGAAAGAAATGAATAAGGACAAGGGATGTTTCTCGAGCTCAATGAGTGCTAACCAAAGTATATCTTACCCTAGCGTTGAGCTGATAGACTTCTCTAAAAGTCTTATCCTTACAACCCTCCTGAAACTCTGGAAATTCAACACGTACCAATGCCTTTTGTACATCCAAGGCTACAACCCGAAAAGCTTTGATATTCTCTGCTTCCCACGGCCCTATTGCCGATGTGAATTGAGGAGTTGTATACACACTTTGATACAGACTTGCATTACCACCATTCGTAACAGCAGTTTCGCAGAAAGGCTGAAATGTTGGTAAAACTTTGTTCAAGTCATCTGGTGGACTAACAACTGCGTCGTCTTCACTGATATTGGGTTCAAGCAACATGACTTCAACATAAAATCCTTCGGGTTCGTTATCTGATTTGAACTTTACACCTTCCTCCACCCCATCGTCAAGTTTATCATTCAACTCCTTTAGTTTCTCATCAGTATTTACCAAATCATTCACAGAAATGCCACCTATGCAACCCTCTGATGCAACAGCACCATCTTGCACCGCTTCTTTGCCATGCGCATACAATGCCGCACGTAGTTTGCTCATAGGCACTCCCCTAGCAGCACATGTGATAACTATCTGAATCTGGAATGGCGTTTGCTTTGATGTGACATACAGTGCATCATTTCCATAAAATTTCTCCTCTGAATCGTCGGTTGCATCATCACCTTTCCCCCCTTTTGTAGCAATCTGAACAGGATCCAAGGGCACTCCTTCTGCGTCACAGGGCACCAAATCAGCACGATAGGTAGATGTGAATGTAGCTGCATCACATTGACTAGATAATTGTCTTAAACGTTGCACCTTATTCTGCCGGATTCAAATGAAGTAAGTGTATGAGATATGGTCTGGCATCTTATCGGCTCATCAGCTCATCCATCAATAAAACTAACCTTATGAAATCCCACAGTGCCAAATCCACCAGCATCGTCACTCAGTGCCACCTCCACAGCTCTATCAATTTTCGATTTCTGCAAATCGAACTCAGATGGTTCGTCTTGTGGACGGCCATCGGCTGCTGATGTCCCGGCACCGTTTGGCACGGCTTGCTGACTCCCGGATCGATTGGACGATGCCCTAGCATCACGCCAAGCACGTGAATTTAGACCGAACACTCTGTAAATATTGAATCCGAGTGCTACTGCTGTGGGGTTGATGTTCATGATGAAGAAGGATAGAGGACACTGATAGTAGTACCGACGTCCACGTCGTGACAAGGACAAGTTCAAGTGAAAGTAACAAGTAATGACGACACAAGTGAGAGAAGACAAAACGGTAAGGTAATCGTTGGATACGTTAGACCTAACTACCTATCTTATCTCTACTTATGCATGGTGGAGAGAATGTTCAACCGCCAACATCGCAACAAATCCCTTGCATGCCGGCGTTGCCGCTGCCCCCTTGCGCAGCTCTCGGCTCGTAGAAGCAAATCCAGCAGAGGAATTAGCACGCCCTCAATATGTATGTACACTGTTGTGCAAAGCCAAGCAACCGCTTGTCTTTCGTTGATGTTTCACTGGGAGCTGCCGGGATACTAGAAATGACGTGATTTTGATATCTTTTGTGCACATGATGTGTTTATTTTATCGCCGTGCACATCTTTCAACTATTGCTGCTTGTACTTTTATAGAGAAAGAGTAAATCCAATACATCAGCACTTTAGCAAGATGAAGATCCCAGCATGTTCACTTTTGCTGATCTCATCCAATCCAGTAGCGTGTGTTGGTAATTACAACGGAGGTGTACCACCAGCATTCATTGTTGATAATGGTGTCAATAGAAAATACAAACAAAAGTACATGGCCTTAACAGAAGAATTCATTCGAATCAAAGAGGGAAACGGGAAACAAGTTGACAATAGTAGCATTGATGAGAATGATAGCAAACGATCTGTATCCGATGCTCTTGGGTATTCAGCCTTGAATACGGTCAAACTAATGGCTCGATCGACGGGTATTGGTGAGAAGTTCGGTTCCAATTCGACTCGATCCGAATTCATCAATTGGCAACGAGAAAACTTGCGCGAAGTGCGAAGAGATGTTGGGAAGGGCACTCTCTTGCAAAGTAGGGACACCGAGAAATCAAGTGATAGGGAATCTGATGCAAAGGGAGTTCGAAAGATGTTAATAAATGCGCTGCCTTCCAATAATCAATCTAGTGGTCAGAGCAACAAAAAGAGGGGCAGGCGCAGCACTGACAACAAATCAGATGACAGACCAACAACCATATCCACAGCACTGCAAACACTGGAACGTGACATGACAATCCTTGACAATCTGGCATCGCTGCAACCTCAACTTAGTTTGCCCGAAGTTGGGCTGTTGTTGGGTGCGGTGACAGCAAGCGGAATTGGCCCAATCGTTTTTCCTGGAACAAGCGTGACGGAGGTTTTGGCACCCGCAGCTGCTGCTTGTGAGTATATGATTCGCGGTACTTGGTGAAAAGTTGTATGACTTGTCCTCCTGAACAATAAAAGCTGATTATCTTTACTTTCCTTCACACAAAAGTTACTGCATCCATCACAATTGGATCCGAATACATTGGGCGTGTCGCAGTTGCCGACGGTAAAGAAATTGCAGGTAAGCAAGAGCTAATGTTGTCAAACTTTGTCTTGCACCAGTTTCGCTCAGCAATATAAACAAAATCCTCATTGCTAGCTAACGCAATACAATGTGCTGCCGAGGCCGAAGCATTTCTTGCAAATGCCGAAAGAGTGAAGGCCATAACACCCCTATGTGTTGGATTGGGAGCTACTTGCGCCAGGTGGGTGATTTGTATGCATTACTTTTTGTTCTGAGGATTAACATCTCATCTATTATGATATCACCAATGCATCGAATGCACAACATATTATATCTCTTGAAAGCTTTGCTCTACTAACACCCACACTGGTGGAGGTACTGAACCTTAATTCAGTGCAGGTAAGTCTGATGTTTGGATAGTGCGGATACAAACTAGACTAACCATCACTAACATTTGATTTCGCAACATTCACCACTATTTTGAAGTTGATTACACAACTGTACATCTTTTGTCCACTTGTTGCTATATTAAGTGCCGCTGTTGCCAATTTGGCACTCGAAGAAACTCGAGACTACTCCTATCGAGCAATCAATGTTGGTGTCAGGCGATTTAGCAAAGGGGGAGATGTTGGAAGAACATGGCTCTCATCGGCAGAGCAAATACAGAGGAATTCTAGGACAAAAACTGATAGATGGTGGTGAGCATTCAGTGTACAAGTCAATCGGGGCTGTAATCGAGCCAGATTATCAATTGTGTGCGCTGTGCTTTGACGTTCTGAAAATGAATGCATGTTCGTGTTGTTGTTGTTGTTGTCATTTGTTGGTTTGGATTTGCTCTTGTCGACTACTCTACAACGACAGCTAACACATATGTTACTCTATTAAGGAGTTTCGCCGGGAGCGTGTTGCCAGCACCAATTATAGGCAGCATTTTTGGCCCACCGGCTCTCAGTGCGAAGTGCATTGTTGTAGCTGCTCTGGCTGCGGCCCAGAGTGCTTATTTTTTAGCACTAGCCGAAGGAGTACTCGCAAGAGCAACCGACGCAGTTGCTATTAAAGCAAGAAGTGCAGCAGTTTGTGATACGTGAGTTATCATGGAAGTGTTGTTATACGTTCCAATGAAATGAGTTCTAAATGAATATTACTTTATTGTTGGTTAGTTACGCAAACCAAGGATCTCGAAATTCAGCGATTCTTCCATTCACATCGGCACTGTCCGCTTTTTGTGCTGCTGCTACCGCTGCCATGGTAGAACTTCCTTTCATAGATGCAATATCTGCGGCATATGGGACAATAGGCGAAGGTGAGCTCATTGCAGCCAATTTTTGTTCAAGTACTACATTGAAAATTAGTTCAAGTACTACATTGAAAATCTGATCTCGATTTTCAATCTTATCCGTGTTGCATAGTTTGCCTGGTAGTTACGTTTCCAATTCTCTCCTCGGCCTTTGCCGCGGCTGCAAGTGTGTCTAAGGCCCGGTGCGAGGTTGATGCTGAGGCAGCCTGTCAAGCTGCCAGTACTTTAGCATTAGAATACGACGCTATGAACGGGAACGAAAAGGACCCAGTCTTACGGCCTTTTAAAAGTGTCTTAGAATTGATCATCCTAGCGGTTAACAGTGGATGGAGGTCAGTGAAAGTTGGACTGCTCTACCCAATGAAAGAAGCTTGGGGATTTTATAGAAGATTGCTTGTGTCATTTAGATGGAATCGTAGATGGGACGGGAGGGGGAAAGCCCTGTCTAATGCAGCAGAGTAATAACATATTGCACTTGCAACTGAGCTTCTGTTCTTCGTTTATACCTAGACATATTCAGCTAGCCTCGTTTCTTTGTCTTGGAAGAGTTAACATAATATAATGCTTTACCTAGAGTGACTTTTATCTATGGAACCCAACTGAAGTTTAAACACATGAAAATGGGAACCACCCGTCGCACAAAATCTGCAACTAGAGAGATATGCCAGCAGAATATATTCAACCAAATAATGGTCAAGGGTTTGTGGGTAAATAACTCGGAGAGTAACTGCATACAGAATGAAACACGAGCTTAGAGCATATTGAAAGATTGTCTAACCTTGCGCACAGATGTACTCACGTTGGGACATAGCTTGGCGACAATGTCGATTCTTCAGTTTCAGATGAAGACGATCCTACATTAAAGAAATATGAGAAAAAAGTCAGTGGAAGGTATGAATGCGTATCAAAAACACAGCGTGAATGTGGTAAGATCTTACCGGATATCTTCTTTGTTGGCACGTAACTTGGGTAGTAACTCGGAGCGAATGTTTGAGAAGAGCCCGATGCTGTTGGTGACACGATGGGTTTCTGGGTTGGTGGGCTAGTTCCTTCTCCGTTACAATTACTGCACTCTCCTGCCTTATTACACTGTCCCTCTCCAATCGGCGCTGTATTTGAGCAGCATGCATTAAAAGCACCACAACTCCCAGCTTGGATTGGACCAGAGTTCTGTTTGCAAGCACCTTGGCGAATAGATAAAAGCAAATCAGTCATTCATGCTTGTGAAACTACGTAATTCTTTGATGATTTTCTCTTACCTTTGTAGCTGGCACAGTCTTCTCCTTCGGGAAGTGCGGAGCAATCTACTATCTCTGGATTCCTACAACTACCATCACCAATCGTTGCATTGTTTTTGAAGCAACCAAAGAGTCCACGGCACGCCCCATTTCCGATTACACCTTAAATATTGTGCTTTTCGTTAGTTCTACCTTCAACAACATATAGCAAGTCAAAGTGCGGTATTCTTCAGATGAAAGACCTCACCTTTATTTTGAGTACAAGAATATTGCCCATTGCAAGAATCTATCATGAAGCAGGTATCAGATGGGCGAACCAAATTAAACATTGAACAATTGGGCACACTTACTCGAACCAATATCCTCTGAATTCATCGAGCAAGAATCAATTCCCACACACGCCGAAGGACCAACATTATAAACACCGCCAAATGCAGCATCTTGGTTGCAACTGCGATCGCCAATGCACGATGCTACAACGTAAAAAGGATATGTTACATTCATTTGCATCACAAAACACCCAGACACTACTTAGTTCAACTTAGTTCTTGTACTTACCTTCGATTATTGTCCCCTTATTAAACTGGCATGCTGATGTACCTCGGCTAGAGAAATCGAATGTTAGATCACGATGAAGAACATACGTTTAAAATATCTCTTTCTTTGCAAGCCAGCTTACCAGGAATTGCCTTGAATGACTCCAGTATTATTCTCACACGAGGAAGATCCAATGCACGAGTAATCAAAGATTGGTCTACGATTGTAGGTACAGCTGAGGGGCCCAAAACACGATCCATCGCCAATGTCTCCTGTATTCATTGTGCATGCTGTTTCATTATTGCTGTTGCAACTTCCATTGCCGATGACATTTTTGTTTTGATAGCAAGTACCTTCGCCATTGCATGACCCAGAAAGAATAGCACCACTATTTTCAGCACAGCTGAGATATCCCTGGCAGGATCCATTTTCAATTGTCATCATGTTATTCAAACATGACGAAGTTCCCATGCATGACTGCGTCCCAATCGGGGCAATGTTGAAGGCGCAGCTGCTTTTTGCTTCACAAGCTCCATCCGAGATATTGTGCTTGTTCATGTAGCATGCGCCGACGTAGTCACCCTCACTTGACTCAGAAGTCTTTGTGTCATCAAGGCAAGAACCTTCTGGCACTCGGTCAAGGCTATCATGCTCATTCTGATTCATCGCCATAATACCAATTTGGTCCAAATTACCCATGCATGTATTCTATAGCAATATCAGTATTAGCATTTGAACCTGAGAGCATGTTAATGGCATGGAAGGCAACACTTACAAGCCCATCGCAACTTTTGTATCCAATATTTCCTTGGTTTTGATAACACGCTTTTTCACCAGCACACGCGGACATTGAAACGTTTCCAATATTGTTTGTACACGCTTCTTTCCCAATACAGCTACCATCAGAGACAACATGATAGGCACTGCCACCTTGTGGGCTGGCGCACGCATAAGGACCATTGCAGGCGCCTGCAGTTGGAAATAGTATCATGTGAATGGAATGCTTTCAACAGAACATATATGATAGACAGAGCAATTTACTCACCTGATCCAATATCTTGAGCAGAGATTGCATCCAGTGTTTCAGTCATGTGGTGTGAACAAGAAATAAGTCATTCATTAGCACATATACTTACCTGCACTGTTGTTAATACAAGCTGAATCGCCGTTGCTGCAAAAGTAGAGAATAAGTGACGGCATAGATACGATGATAAATGAGATGTTCTTGCAGCTACGCACCAGCTGTTTGGTCCAATGATTCCAGTGTTGCCTTTGCATGCATTCAATCCCGTGCACTAAATGAGAATCAAAATGATGAAGTCAGACAAAAATGACTTTGGCAACTGGCTGTAATCAAGATGGACTCACAGATCCATTCCCGATTTGCCCGCTGTTGTTTTCACACGAATTTCCTTGTTCATCAGATTCATAGTTGCACTACAATAAAAGGGCGATGTGGTTAGAGCATATAATTGAGATACGAGATGAACTTCGACCCAGCTTTGCGACAATTTATCACCTACCGATTGTGTGCCAATGTTTCCTGTGTTATTCTTACACACTTGAAATCCATTACTACCCGTTGATTGAAAACAAGGTAACTTGTTAGTGACAGAGACTGCCAGATAACATTTACGTTACAATAGGACGCACCAAGACTTTAAACCTACTCCCCCAGTTTGACCCATACAAGCTTGATTACCTTGACAGCTCTGATCAATTATAACTCCCTTGCTTTCAGAGCATGCTTCTGTTCCAAAGCATGCCTCATTGCCTACTTGAGCTGATAGATTCTTACAACTCCTAGGCGAGATGCAAGAGTCGTTGCCAACGTTGCCTCTGTAAGATATTGAGTCAAAAATGCATGGTTGATGTCTTCATTCTCGGAAATATAAGATTCACCACCAAACTTACGTTTTCCCGACACATGAGTCTAGCCCTCTACAAGACCGCTCGCCAATTGTACCGACTGCACCATCACATGCTTCTTTGGGAATGCACGAGCTTGAAAAGGTGGGCCCGCGAGTTGCCGACTTGGTTGGGTTTGCAGTCGGAGCAACGGTTGTCGGCTTGTCAGTACTTGAGCCTGTAGGAGAAGCGGTGGTCGGCTTGCCAGTACTTGAGCCTGTAGGAGAAGCGGTGGTCGGCTTGCCAGTACTTGAGCCTGCAGGAGAAGCTAGATGCATCAACATTAATTTTGTCTCTTTTTGTTGTTATATACTAGTATGATTTTCAACTCACCAGTTGGCTGCTTTGTAGGCTTGCTCGTCACAGGCTTCGAGGATGGGTTCGATGTCACAGGACTAGCAGTTGGCTTTCTGGTTGGACTCTTTGATGTAGGCTGTTGGCTCGGTTTACTAGTTGGGCCAGAATTAGGAGCACTTGTTGGTTCATAAACGATTCCTACCAATTCTACTTCACCTACAACCAAGCTGGTGCCTTTTTTACGATTGTCAGGAAAAGTGACCACATAATCGTTAAAAGCCAACTGATTCTGAAATCCTACTTCTGTGAATGATAGATTTTTATCGCCAGATTGGAAGGTAGATGCGATTGATACGTTGGGCGGGTTACGGGGAACATTTTGTTCACCTAACCATGGTAGGTCTCCCGTGGCAATGGTTGTTTCCGCAAGACGTCTCAAATAACTCGAGTCGGACGATACGCCAACAATACTGTAGCTTACTGGATCGCAGCCTTCGCAGTCTACATTGGCATCATTGGCATATACTCGCAATTTGGTAACGATTGATAGCTTCTCCATTTTTACCTCGAAACCTTTCCCTGATACTGCTTTTTTCATGCTAAAAGGAGATCCGCATGCAAAGGTCTGGGTAGTGCCATCAATGGCCAGTTGAGGTGGATTTTCAGGATCTATAGCACATCCTACAGCAGAGGCTGTGCCATTTGTTGCGACATTGGCTACTGGCTCACCAGGAGTAGAAGCGGTAGGTTGCTGAGTTGGTCTGTTGTATGAGCAACGGATATGATTAAAATGTGAGCATATCTTGCACGCTTTGCACCATTGAAGTGGCCCGGCTCATACTTACACAGTAGTCGGAATGTTTGGCTTGCCACCCTTGCCACTTTTTCCACTCCCTTTGCCTCCCTTACCACTACGTTTGTCACTCTTACTAGTCTTATCGTCGTCGTCATCCTTCCCACTATGTTTGTCACTCTTACTCGTCTCATCTTCGCCACTTTTTTCTTCGTCGTGCTCGCTTTTACCACTCTTAGATTCGTCATGATTGGAAGACTTTGTTTTGTCTAGTGATGGTGAGAAGGTTGGCCTGGTAAAGGTTGACCACATAGATGATGTTCGGGTATAAAGCATTCTGAAGAAGTAAAGCGCAGTGATTTATGCTCACGAGATACTTACATGACACTTTCATCATCACTGTCCTTTTTGTTCGAAGTCTCACTTTCTTTCTTCTTCTTCTTTTCTGCTTTTTTGTGTTGCTTCTCCTCATTGATGGCTTTGCCTGACTTGCCACTGTCACTACTACCGTTTTCATCTGTAGAGCCGGAGGGTTTTCCAGAATGGACTGTAGGAGACATGGTGTATTCCTTCCGGGACTTGCCACTCACAGTTGGAGGTTTGGTGGCCTTGCCACTTTTCTTCTTCTCTTTATAAGCGTGCCGTTTGTTCATCCCTTCATCCCTTTTCATTAACTCATCCTCGTCGAGTTCGTCCAACTGGCCTTCTCGCAGTAACAAGGAGGTCATTGCGTCCAACTGTGTTGTGTTCTCAGTCAGCACTTTTGACTCTTCGTTGACGAATTCGAATGCACTATTGGAACGTTCGGTGAGGGTACTTTTCGGGATATTGGACTCGTCAACAACCTTGGTCTCCTCGATAAAAGTTGCAAATGCATTGGCGTTTGATGCCGATGTAGTCGGTGCTGCTAATAGCAGTAATAGATTTCTCAACATTATATTATACAAAATCTATCTTCTGATTGTTCACTACCCTTATTTGTGTTGTCCTGCTTGATATATGCTTTTCGTAGAGGGCGTTCAATCTGCTGATGTGCTTCAGAATGTTGCTTAGTGATTGTTTCACTCTCAGCGAGTGTAACTCGTTGCTTTGGTTACAATGGTAGTAGACGTCCTTCCTCTTCGAGCCAAGCAAGGGGCGCAGCTAGCATGTACGATGGAAGAGGAGGAAGAAAAGAGAGCCATTTTTGGTGGCTCAATATTCAATATTTTTGAAAATCTGAATCGGCTTAAGTAAATCACGATATCTGGCATGAAAATTCCATATTTTTAGTTATTTTGTAGGGAAATAGTAGGATGATAGTGATAACAGTAGATAGAGTGTAGCCTGTAATAAGAAATCGCTCCATATTATTTGGCACAAACTGCATATCCCTCTACATGAAGAAGGCAGCCAACTCTTTGTCATTGCCATGAGCATTATTAGGCTCATCCAGATTGGCCCATCAACACCAAAACCAACAGAAACAGTTCAGTACATCAGCACCTGAAGTTGTAGATCCTTTAATTGTTCTGTTGGACTGTTGACCACACATTGTGATGCAATGAACTGCAATGCATGAAGGAGTAGCTTTGTCTTTGTATTTGTACCAAAACACAAGCTGGCAGTTGGTTGTTGAATTGTTGTGCTTGTGTTCCGGTTGCACCATCATCAACAGCCATCTCAAAGCAAACTATCCATATCCATCACCATCACGATTGAACATATCATACAACTCTCTCTCTACTCCCCTCCCCTGTTGATTTTGATTGCTGTGTTGTCGCCCCCCTGCTGTTTCTCTCTACAATGAGTTGATTGTTGTGTGTTCTGGGCAGCTGCATCAGCATCATCCATTATCCCTCCAGCACATCTCTTGTGCACAAGTTGGCCGAGGTGCACACATGAGATGTGCACACCCATCAGCCATCAGTTCATTTCAATAGGTTTAATGGTCAAATCCGCCTGCTTCTGCTCAATCTCTGGTGGTCACAGATGTCGCTGATGATGTATGATGAGTGTGGGGGTGATTCTGGTGCGATGCGATGGCTGCCGGTCATGGTTTTGATGGTTGAGATGTCTGAAATCAGAATCAGCTCGATGATATAAAAAATTCTCACGAAATAGTTCACCTCCGCGCTGAACCTTTCTTGACACCAGTACTAGCTGGTCAAGACTTAAGCTTCATAAAAAACATGTAGTGGAATAAAATGTGCAGTGCTATCTGTAGATTATTTTTATTTTATCTCTAGTCTCTATTCAGCTTGATCTGATTCACTTTATTAGCAAACTAATGCCCTGTTGAATGAAGCTATGAGCTGGATTGGTCTCAAATATGAGACCATAGCTGGATTCCTGTTAAATATAAGTACTACGGGTCATGTCAAAAAGCTGTTTTCCATCAGTAAGCAGGCCAGTAGTTACGGTGCATACTGGTGGAAAAAACCAGTGCGTTTGNAACAAAGTCTCAAGAGGGAGCTCCATCACATTCACACTCCCTCCCACAGCTGCAATCAGGGCGAAACAAGAGGTGCGATAAGTAAGGCCTCTGACCTAGTGCCCAATAGCTCAAACGCTTTGTTGGGTCATGCTTGAGGCCGCTTTAGCTTGGTTTGGGCTGCGGCATCTACTTTTGATGTTCCAAAGAGGCGGCGATTCGACAAATCGAAGATACGGAAGTACCTCAAAGTATCATTTATTTGTTATGGACTAATCTATTGTCAATTATAATCATGACAGGTATTCGGTGAAGCTTCAAGTACGTGTTCTCCTCTTCTGCTCTCGCACTATCTAGCCTCGCTTCGCTTCGTTACTGCCAAGAGAGTTCAAACCTGTTCACTTTCACCTTGCTTTCACTTTCAGACCTCCTCGCTCCTGTGTTTCACATCCAATGCACAGCGTCCCATTACTATTCGACTAATTATCATCACCATGATCCCATCCCGATTCGCCGTCAGCGCAATACTATCACTCGTCGCCTGCACCAGTTTGACCACCGATGCGTTCGCACCGCCACGAGGAGCATCCACCGCACCATCATCTCTTTCGCGCCCCACATCATTCTCTCTAACAGCCAGCCTCCAAGAAGAAACCCTAACAAAAGATGAAGAAGACCTCCTCTTCGGCGGCCCATCACCGGCAGTCAAAAGCCGCAATCGATACATAGCAGACAACGGCCTGATCCTACCCGACAGATCCAACCCCCTCAACCCACTAGATCACTCCAAGGACCCCCTGGTGAACAAATTACGAACGATGCGCGAAACTATCCAATCTTGCCCCGCCATCTGGAAGGAATTGGCCAAGAACTGTCCCAACAATCGAGCATTGGTAGATGAACACTTGTGCGATACTAACATTGATTTGACATTTGCCCAAATGGAAGATAGGGTTCGTAGATCGGCCGCCGCATTTCAATCGTTGGGGGTGGAAAAGGGTGTGAATGTTGCCATTTTGGGAGAAAATTCAGCAATGTGGCTTATCGTTGATCACGGGATACAATTGGCTGGTGGGGCGAGTGCCGTTCGTGGTGCAGATGCTCCGTTGGATGAATTGAGGTACATTTATGAACATTCGGATAGTGCTGGTATTGCCGTGTTGCAGGATGTGGGTTTGTTGAAAAAGTTGGCGAAGGATGCCAAGGCCAAGGGATTGGGTGCTTTGGGGTTGAGAAATGAGTCGTTTGGGGATGTCAAGACTGTTGTGTTGATGCATAGGGGCAAGGCCTCGGATGAGGAGATAACGGCTTTAGGCGTGGAAAGTGGTGTGACAATTAGGGTTCTTTCCGAGCTTCTTGATGCTACCGAGCCTGCGATGTATAGTGATCTTCCGTCTGTTGGGAAATCTGACCTTTCTACCAGTAAGTTCTGAATCTTCAGCTAGTTGGACAGCAAGTTGCACAAATAATCATCTCATGATAATGACTGCATCAAAATATCAGTTGTTTACACAAGTGGAACAACGGGAAGGCCAAAGGGTGTGGTAAGTGCTGCATAGTATTGTATCTTTCAAATGACTTCATTTCCTCCAACTCATCACAATGTCGACAAACAGATGCTGACACATGGCAATCTTTTGCACCAAACTGGTCATCGTCTTGCACCAACTCGTCCATATGACGAATCAGAGCCTCTTCCGGGAGAGCTTATGGTAAGTGTAGTTTCTAATCGGTTAATGTAAATATGCATCATATAGCACTCATCTTGCTTTCGTCACCAGCTCTCGCTCCTTCCAGTTTGGCACATTACGGAGAGAACTTTTGAGCTCTTTATGCTCGTACGTGGCTGTCATGTGGTGTACTCGGGCATTCGCTGGTTCAAAAATGATTTAGCAAAGTACCAACCGCAGTGGATGGTACTTGTGCCTAGGGTGCTAGAGAAAGTTGCTTTGGGAGTACAAGACAAATTCGCCTCTGGAAGTGCAGTTGTTAAAGCCCTCGTTAAGCTATTCACTGCCACTAGTACCTTGAAAAGCAAGCATAACAAGATTCGGAAGGGACTGGTTGTAGGAGAAAAGCCTACACCATTAGACGGAATCGTCAGCACTCTTATTGTGAAAGCTCTTGCCCCCTTGAACTCTGTTGGGAACAAACTGGTTTGGAGTAAAGTACAAGCTGGATTTGGAGGTCGTCAACGCAACATCATTAGTGGAGGATCAGCCCTTGCTGGCTCACTTGAGACTTTTTACGAGAACTGTGGCATTGAAATTCTGGTTGGTTATGGACTGACAGAGTGCTCACCATTGTTGGCTCACAGAAGAGCTGACTCTAACTTGGTCACTGCTGGTTGTGTTGGATTTCCAGCAACTGACACCGAATTACGGGTAGTTGATCCCGATGCAAATCCTGAAAAGGGAGAAAGGGCATCATTGCCAGATGGAATGGCCGGAGTTGTGATTGGACGCGGCCCACAAGTCATGCGAGGATATTACAAAAACCCAGAGGCAACAGCTAAAGCAATTGATAGATTCGGATGGTTCGATACTGGTGATTTAGGACGCATAAACCCAGCAACTGGTGATCTTATATTGACTGGTCGTGCCAAGGATACCATCGTGCTGTCAAATGGAGAAAACATTGAGCCATCACCTATTGAAGATGCAATTGTCAGCGATTGCAACGAGATTGAACAGGTGATGCTCACTGGCCAAGATGGCAGGAGCTTGCTAGCTATCACGGTGTTAAATCCAAATGCTCTTGCAGAGGCTGGCTTCTTAGATGCAGGCCGTGCAAAAGAGCTCATGGTGGATTACGAAAAGGTCAATGACCCGAAATGCTCGGAAGAAGATTGCAATGCGGCATGTGTTAGACTTGCAAAGGCATCAGCCGAGATTCGTTCCAACAGAGCTCTTGTACAAAAGATATCACAAGATGTAAAGAAAGCAACTTCCACCGAAGCATTTCGAAAGTATGAACAAACAAGTGATGTCTATGTAACATTTGAACCTTTTGCTATGGCGAATGGACTCTTAACTCAAAGTTACAAGGTGAAGAGAGATTTTGTAGCCAAACGGTATGAGAACGAACTGCCATAAGATTGTTGTTGTCAAGTAGAAGCGAATACGTTAAGTGGTCTTACTCAAGCAATGACGGATGATAATGAATTATTATTACTTCAAACAAACAACTACACCATTATTGTGCCCTAGCTAAATCTGACTTTGTTCATTGTCCACCCTCCTTCTCAAGGCACTCGGCTTTACGCTTGCGAGAGTTTGCCAACAAGAGGTCGTAGAGACAGAATTCTTCATCCGACTTCTCTTCTTCATCCGCATCATCATTTTCGAATAGGAGGTCGAATAGACATGTATCTTCATCAGACTGCACGTCTTCATCAGCATCAGACTCCGATGTTGCCAAGTCTTGTATGCCAAAGAACACAGTGTCATGGCATTCGAAGGAAACGCGGGTCCTCCGCTCTACCGTCTGTGCTTGATTGTCACCGGAGGACCCGCGGAGAGCCGCAACATCGACAGATTGGTGGCGCAGATCGGCTTCCTTTACTAATGGGATCGAGTAATATGCAAACAAATCTTCCTTCTTCAATACTTCCAAATCCTCTTCTGTCAAACCCTCGGTTCTGATATGCCGGGGCCTGTCATGGTTTTTAAAGAAGGTAGAAATGGTGAAATCAGATGATGATGGACTCATGTTTAGCAGCAGTATTGAACTTGATTGGATGAACTGTATTGTGTTAGTTCGAAAGAGTGGTGCGTGGTGATTGGTACGCTAAAGTTTTCAAGTCGATCACAAGTACGAGTTTCACGAACAGCGAGATACTTTATTACCAGTTCCTGCGTTCAAGCAAGCATATGTGACCTCATCCAATTATACGACCAGATAAAGTCGTGGATGACCTCAAACAAGCATGACCCCATCTCATAATACGACCACAAAGTCACAAAGCAGTCGTGAGTGACCTCAAAAGCGTTGCAGATTGCATTCCAATGCAGTGATTAAAATAAAAATGCGTCCGCAAACAGGACCTGTACTCCAATAATTATTGTACCCGTGACAAAAATACGACCGATAATAAACAGTATATTCGTGATTCGTGAGTGACAGAAAGATCAACCCTGTCACACCTTCTTTCCCGCCACAATTCTATCCTTAAAGCGATTTTCGACCTACGGTAAAACCATGACGACGTTACATCAGATTGAGCGCCTATTCAAAGTATTTTAGCAGTGTGAACACATCTCCTCCGTCCACCACCAGCATCAGTTCAATCAGACGTATTTGAAAGTACAGAACGTAAATTAGGTGGGGAGGCGGATGCATCCTTAATTTGGTCCATGTGCCGGAGTTGTGACAGATTGATTTGATTTCTTCGGTGGTAGATAGAATCTCATTGTAGGTGGATTCTTGTAGGAGGTTGATTAGGATGTGGGCACTGCCTTGGCTTGGTGATCGTAGTTGTTTGATGGTGGAGCACGCTGATACTACTTGCGTTTGGTAGTATTAGATGGCGGTGCATTGCTGTCGTTCTTTGGTTGATTGTATTATCCTACTCAATTGGTGTACTAAGTTGCCATAAGGCGGCACCACCCTTCAATGAGGATGTCAGCTGGATGATGTGAGATGCAGCTCTGGATGGAGTTACTTTGAGCTCCTTGTGGTAAATGTGGCATCAGTGGGAGGGCGGGCGCAAGAAAATGAAGCGGTGGGATAATTGTGGAGGAGGCATCCTGATGTTGTGTGGCCTCACTATTGCATTGCAGATGCGGCGTTCTGGGCGAAGTTGGTAGGACAGGAGGCTGATCGTTGATGCCTCTCTATTGCTCTATTGAAAATGGTGAGACGGCTGGCATCTGGTTTGGTGCAGCATTCGGCGTTTGTTGACAAGACATATCAATCGATTTGTGACACCTTGCTGAAATGCCAGCCAAGGGGTTTGAAGCAGTGGCAAATGAGGGAGCCGACATTGAGATCATTCCTCTCTAGAGGACGGGCTAGCATCCAATGCTACTGCTTTGTGACTTCGTGTGGTCGACATGGTTGATGTGCAATGCAAGGATCTAATGGAGTATCATTGTGCGTACATTTTAGTGACGATCAGCACGGGTTCAAATCCTTTACGGAAAGAGAGTTGCCTAAAAACAGGTTTTACGGCCGCGAAAGGGTTAATTGAGCCTACCGGCTGTGGGGCCGGGCGGGAAAATAAAATTAGGAGACAACGGGCTTGGCTCCATGGGCTTCAGCTTAGCATATGTTGATGATGTGAATGCGGTTCTCTACCACCAAGATGTTGACTTCTTCCTCCGACGATTCAAAGTACTCGGCAAACCACT
>JALLPI010000186.1:0-30478 GCA_036939935.1 Cyclotella atomus | reverse complement strand
TCGGATTTATCCGTTGGTGTAAAGTGCCAGCGCAGATGGATACCTTCGCGTGGATTCCAAAGACATGATAGAACTACTCTGTTCTGCCATTTCTAGCACAGGGTGTGGGTAATGAGAAAGAGTTTTTGGAAGCATGTGATTTAATAATATGATTAATATTCATACTACTGCAATGATTGCATGTATCTTCACCGCTAAAAGATTTAGAGCATGTCAAGCAGATGGATTGTTATCTCTTATCTCTCGATTCTCTCTCAATAGTACGTACCTACCTTACCAAACAACCACTTGACACTAACTACTCTCACATCAAGCATCCATCACTCACCACCGCTCACCGAGAGATAAACACATGTTCATGTGGGTGCGGAGAGAGGTCTAAGTCACCATACGACTGGAAAAATCTCTCGTAAGACGTTTTGATTTGCCCGTTGAAAGAGATATCATGGCCGGCGGCGCATCGTACTCACATTTTTGAGCGATGGTGTGCTGGATTGCTTCGACGAAATTTGTGAACCGACCATGGACCATGGCGAAATTTCCAAATTTTGATCGTTGCCAGAAACTATCTCTAGACTGACAGCATTACCATCGTAGCAATGTGCTTTGGTCGTCCAATCATTGATATTTTCTGAGCGAAAAGAGCTCTGAAAGTCGTCCTCGACGCTGCCATTATTTTTGCTTGCTGCCCAAGCCCTCAGAATCAATAACGTCCTCTTCCATTTGATCCGATCGAAAGCCAAAGATTCTAGTATCTATTCTCCCGAATTGCGCAGCGCACGGAGCCGTTATTAATTTGATCGCAATGATCTTCAAGCTACTCATCACCATATGCATTGCATGGAAGGTTCATGCACAAGAGACACCACTGACAGCAAAGCTTGGGGCTACTCCTCAGGGGAGTCCAATGGCACAAGAGTTTATGACGATGTTCAATCAGCCAGACGAGACAACTGAAGAGAAAAGGGATGTTTCAGATGTAACTAATGATGCGAATTCTTCTGGCGAATTCACAAGCCGAATATCTGCTGCCGAAGAGAGGCCTGTATGAAGGTATTCGTCACGAAGAGTCGTTTGAACTAAGCACGAACATCTTTGATCACACGTCTTACAACTACATGACTACAGAGAGCCTTTATTCAACAAAGTCGTCGAAACCACATTCAGATGTACCGACTGTGAATCAGGTGTGTATTTATCTTGTGAATTAATCTATTTAGTTCTCTTAAACCTCGCCTCATTTTGATTGGCCTTGAACTACTTTTGTTGTCATAGCTAAATTGAAAGCCATCGCCGGTAAGAGTCATTGTGTGCAAATGTTCATTGATTAAGCAATCTAACTGACTCTTGTTTGTTGTCTGGGCAATGATCAATTATATAGAGCCCCAATAGGTCAAGCAAGGCAACAGGGATAAGTTATAGCCAACAACCTTCAAGGGCACACAGTGGTATGACTTCATTATTCAGTACCAAGTCTTCAAAACCATCGTGGCAGACTCAATCATCCACGGTGAGTTACATTTTCTATATTCAAGCACCTACGCCATCAATGCAATTGCTAACTATTGTTTTCAACGCATTCATCAGGGATCTTCTCATTTCGGAAGTTCCAAACCAAGTCGACCGTATGGCCCGAAGAGTTATAAACCATCTTTGACTAGCAGTTCTCCTGTTGATTCCACTAGCAATCCATCTTACAGCTCCAAGAGTTATAAGCCATCATACACCACTACTCGAGGACCTTCGTACAGCTCCAAAAGTTATAAACCGTCACCTACAAGTGCATCTCCTTCAGCTCCGGATAGAACAAGCCGCAGTCCATCTTACGGCTCCAAAAGTTATAAGCCATCATACACCACTAGCCGAGAACCTTCGTACAGCTCCAAGAGTTATAAGCCATCGTATACAACTAGATCATCATCACAACCCAGCAAAACACCAACCGCGGGATCGTCATCGAGGCAACCTTCGTTAGGTTCAAAGTCTTACAAGCCAAGCACTAAGGTACGTTTGTTTTGCTTTGCTCATCGCCAGCCATATTTATTGCGCACGACTAATGACTTTTTTCAACTGACTTGCAGAGTCCTAATCAAGTTACTGCATCATTTCAACCGATTACCCGATCCTACAGTTCCAAGTCGGAAAAGCCTTCCTACAGTTCCAAGTCGGCAAAGCCTTTCTACAGTTCCAAGTCAGGAAAGCCCGTGACTGTGTTCGAGGTAAGTTCTGAATGTAAATTGGCTGTCGCTGTGCAATATTTTTTGTAACCTAAGAACGTCATGATGAAATAGGATGAAGCGTTTCCAACGGGGAGCCCCATTGAAGTGATAGAGATTACTTCGAGTCCAAGCACAAGCCCAATTCGTTTCAGTAATGATGCTGATGATGTAACATCCAACCCAAGTATGAGCCCTACAAGATCACACAATGACACTCCAAATCCAAGCAGGAGTCCGATCGGTTCGAGTAATGATCCTCAAGTGTCCACATCCACAACTACATCCGTTGCAACGACCACCACCACAACAGGCGCTAGTAGTTTTGGACCAACTCAATCTCAATCGACGAGCCCACCGACAGTTGCTCCATCTCCTAGCCCATCTCGTTGCGAGGAACCACACCCAGGATATTATTGTCATGCATGTACTTGCGTTTGTTATCCGGGCTGGTGTAAATGCAAGGACGGAACGTGCGCTATAAGATGTACTGCTTCGCCGACATCATCACCTTCAGAGTCGCCTTCCAATGCAGCACTGACCAGCACTACCACCACTACAGTGGCAACATCTACAACTACGACAACAACAAAGCACGCCACCACGTCCAAACCGAGTATTTCTCCAACAGCTCAGCCTACTAGAAGCACACGCCCCCCTTCTCCAACCAATAGCCCTATAAATACTGGTGCCGATACGAAGCCACCTACTGATAAGCCCACATTATACCCATCCACGTTTCCAACAGCATCTCCGTCCGTATCGCCTACCAAAGTCTCATTGTCTACTTCCACAACGGTAGCAACCTCGGCAACTACGACGACAACAAAGCATATCACACCAAAGCCGACAACATTCCCGTCGGCTCGTCCATCTCCTTCGTCATGTTTTGCGAAGAAAATAAAGATCCAATCGACTACTGTCAAGCCTCTACAAATGTTTGAAGTCCAGATCTTTTCCAATGGAATTAACGTGGCTTTGCAGGGTTCGGCGAGTCAATCATCAGTTTTTAATGGCAACGTTGACATGTTTGGCCCGCAAAACTCTATCGACGGCGACATGGCTACCTTTACTCACACCGAGATTGTGTTCGGATCTTGGTGAAATGTTGATTTGTTGCATTCGACAGGGGTCCAAAGCATCCAGATTCTCAACAGACACTGCAGTTCAAACTTGTCTGATCCCGGCGGTTGCTTGTGCAGAATGTCCAATGCGGAGCTAAATCTGTATGATGAGTCCAGCAACAATATAGCAACTAGAGTTTTGGGCAACACATGCAAGAAGCAAATCTTGCAAGAAGAATTCACAGCATCGTGCCTAAGTACAACTGCGGCACCGTCTCTTGGGCCTTCGTTATCGCCAAGCCAATCACCCTCTTCTAATCCTTCCGAGTCTCCCACCGGTGTCACTTTATCCAGCACCACTACTACTACAGTGGCAACATCCGGTACAACGACAACAACTAAGCACATCACATCCAAGCCTACCGCTTTCCCCACATCCAGTCCATCTGCTGTGCTTAGCTTCTCTCCCAGCTCCTCACCAAGTCAGAGCCCCACGCCATCACCTTCGCATAATCCTACTGCTGGCCCAATCGCGTCTCCCTCTTCATCATCCCCAAGCAGTAACCCGACAAACTCTCCCTCAGGCAGTCCAGTTGCTACGCCCAGTATGTCACCAAGCGCATCTCCCTCCCTCTCTCCATCCACAAACCCTTCCAGTGGACCATCAGAAAGTCCTACTCTGTTGCCTTCGATCTCACCCAGGCTGAGTAAAAGTCCATCTTATTCTCCTTCCAAAGGGTCATCCAGAACTCCAAGTTTGTCACCAAGCATTAGCCCGAGCAGGTATCCTGTGGCAAACCCTTCCGCGGCGCCGTCTAGCAGCCCCAGTATATCTCCATCAATGAGCCCGAATCATTCGCCGTCTGCCAGCCCCAGTTTGTCACCAAGCACGAGCCCAATCACTGATCCAACATCTAACCCATCAGCATCTCCCACAACAAGTCCCTCTTTTGTACCTAGCCTATTTCCCAGCTCCTCACCAAGTCCGAGCCCCACGCCATCACCTTCGCATAATCCTACTGCTGGCCCAAGCGCATCTCCCTCTTCATCCCCAAGAAGTAACCGGACAAACTCTCCCTCGGGCAGTCCAAGTTTGTCACCAGCCGATAGTGTTTGTCCACCAGCTATATCGACCAATGTTGCTATATATTCCAAACGAAACACAACCCTTCTAGATGCCACCAATGACTTTGATGTATGGGTCATGAAGTCCAAAAGCACAGGTTTGTTTGACATCATATGGGGGTAAGTTTTCTCTTATATCAACTGCGCAACCTTCAAGTTAAACTTTTTTCACCAATTATCCCGGTTTCATTTGAATGTTAGGTACGTTGAGTTGGGAGAAGCTCCTGTCACTGCTGGTATTCGCAATGTAAAGGAACAAATTCAAATTATCATACCTGCTAGCATGATATCATCACTGAAACTCATTGGAACCTTTAATGATCATGAAAAAGACATGACTGAGGAAATCAGATCAACAATAACAATATCTTACGCAATTGAATACATTGCATCCGAAATGATATCTATTGACGGCACAAATACACCAAAGACAACCAACAAATGGAATGAGCTGATGACAATACCATTGGAAGAAGCGGGGACTACCTATACGCAAGACCACTTTGAGAAAGATCATTTTTCATACTCCGTTTTGATCAACCTGAAGAAACAATTCAATATTCACTCTATTGCACGCCAATTGGCTCAAAAATCACAAGATGATCCAGTTTCACATTCTACATGTTACTAGTTACATTTTCCACCGACAAAATTGCATCCTTCCAATACCTTCACTCTTTATTGCCTTGAAATCATCAAACTCTACGTCTCTACTGATTGCATGCATTGGAATCAGANAATGATACCGAGTGCACATCAGGCCCATCAAAAGTGATAGCTCTCTCATACAAGGCGTAACGCTTATCATGCCACCATTGCAATGACATTTCGTGGTACATGCACGTAGGTCACAAAATCCACCAAAACAAGAACAGTTAATAATAGAAGAGATTTGATCACAGTGGCCCCCGACACAGTTGCATCTGCCTTGACAGGAAGGCATGTTGCAGTTGGCTGAAATGAGCTTGAGAATATGAAATATTTTGGCAATAGTCTGTGCACCCTGCAATATCACATTGCAAAGCTATGCATTGTTCATCAAATAAGTGAGTTAAGAGCTTAATATGAAATTCCATACTGCAAGGATTAAATCGTTAGGACTCACGCGCATAGCAGTTATGATCGTCATTGGGGTCGAAATTATCCCAGCGGGGCCACTTGTTATCCAACCTGCTATCGTTAGAAGCAGAAATTCGTGCATCAGAAGTGGTGACCATGATGGAAATGACGGCGAAAGCAAAGGAGAACATAGACGAGTTTCGCTTGAACCAATAGGCGAATCCATTTCAGCGATTTTATGAACGAGGCGTTGTAATCCAAGGGAAGGTCTAGAGGTATGCATCAGACATGAGACCAAAGAGGGAAGAGGGGTTTAGAGTTGCTTTTTGAGGTCCTTGTGTAGCTTGCTACTACAAAGGAAGCATCACACCCAGCAAGTCTCATGACTTCAAAACGCCGTCTCTAGACGATGACCCGCTGAGTACTTACAGTGCGAAAGGTCATCCTGAGGTTATGATGCTAGAGACAGAAGCTCGGTACAACAATTACTTATTTGAGAGGCTGAGACATGCGATAGGGCGGAAAGGAAACAACCTCCTTAAGACTCCTTTACACTATATTATTAATACTGCAAATACAATTTCAAGGCCCATCATTTGTTTTCCTCCACTCACTAATTCATGACGATGGGCTTATGGATTCATGAAGTCTAAGCCTCCTCTACAATGTGAGCCTCTGGGCCACAAGATCCACCGAGGCAGTCACAGTTCTCAATACAGCTTGATTGATCGCAGTGACCTACATTGTAGAAAAAGGTACGATGAAAAGTGAGAACAACGACATAGAATGATCAAAAATTGCAAGTCCATACGTACCAGCGCTACATCCGCAGTTCTTGGTGCATTTGCTCTGGTCGCAATAGCCCCCAAAGCAGGTACAATCGACGGTGCAAGCGCTCTGGTCACATTGTCCTCCAATGCAGTTGCACAAGTTAGTGCATGCAGGCATGTCGCAGTCGGCTGGAGAGAAAGCAGCAGGGAAGTATTAGCGAAAAAATATCCAAGTTATAGATGGATGAAAGCTCTAGAGAAAACTTTAGTGACTTACCCGTGTAGCAGTTGCACTCGGAACCACATGCAGTTAGATTACATTTGAGGGCTATAAGTTCAAATGCATTATGTTACAAGGGAGAGAGAAAAGTCAACGGCAATGAAGAGAAATAGAAATAGGATAAATATTGTACATTCAAACTTTCCGGTGCATATTCATATCCATTAGTACTCACGCTGATAGCAGTTGCTTTCATCATTAGGATTAAAGTTTCCCCAATCAGGCCAATCCTGATTTTCCTCCTTACTGTTATCACGAAGAGACAGACGAGCTTCACCTTGGAAGGCGGTGACAGCAATGACGGCAGCAGCGAGAGAAAGTTCAAGTGAAAGACGCATGGTTGACGATGTTTGTTGAGATAAGAGTGCTAAATGCTAAACGTTGGTACAAGACGGTGAGAACTGAAGCGATCGTTTGATTTTATGAGACTAACAAAATGGGTGAGAGCAGACCATAATATTATTGTGTATGCAGATGATGATAAGAACGAAACTCTAGTTGTGAGTTGCACATCACACATTTCGGACATAAAGACGGAGAAAAGACATAACGGCCGAATCTTCAAAAGCAAAATGTTTCTGTACATAACTACTACAGAGCTAGTACTTTAATTTGGAAGTCATTTTCTTATGTCGCCGGAGATACCTTTTTGAAAGCCTGATGCCAATCTTTGTGATGGGAAGTGAAATCACATGTGGCATCAAAGGTAGATCAAGCTGCGGGGCCTCCAGCGGTGCAAGGAGAACTATCTAAATCAACCATGAACGACGGCGTATCAGCCATGTCATCCAACTCCCTGGAGGACTACGAGACAAAATATGGACAATCTCAATCCTTCCATTCGACACCTGTCGAAAAGCCCACAAAACCGGCATACTACCAACACGAGATCGAAGAAGACAAACCAAAGGCTGTAGAAAATCTCTTTTCGGATGTATCATGCTGCTGTTTTCCCACTTGTGCATCTTCTCCATCGGCGATTCTGTCCCGAACTTGGCTTTGGTTCCTTGCCAATTCGGATCAGTTTATGAGTTCGATTATTGTGGCTGTTAATCTTATCCCCGAGGCGATTTCGTATGGTGTCATGGCTGGACTTGGACCACGTGCTGCCCTGCAGAGTTGCTGGATTGCAAATATGGCTACAAGTTTGGTGGGAGGTCGACCCGGTATGATTTCTGGTGCTTCTGGTTTGATGGCTTTGGTTTTGAGTAGATTGGTGCAGACTGGTGTAGAAGACGGTGAGGGTGGGATGATAAGTGGTATTACTTTTGTGCCATATGCCATTGGATTTGCAGGTGTATTGCAGAGTGTGTCGTCTATTTTTGGTTTGGGAAGGCTAGCTACTAGTTTCCCGGCCCCAGTTGTGGTTGGTATGGTGAATGCTGTGGCCATTCTTACTTTGGCTTTACAGTGCAGATATGCCAAAGAGTACGCTTGGAACGAAGATGCATTGGCTAAGCAGGCTTCTGCTGGTGAATCTGCAGTCAACATTGAATGGAACATTGCTCTTGTCCAGTATTTTGGAGAAGGATTCGAATGGATCACTCCTTATGTGAATTTTGGAGTTTATGGTGCAGAAGTAGCATTGGCTTTGGCCATATGCTCTCTTATGCCAAGAGTAACTACCATCTTCCCGGCCACATTATTCAGCATTCTTCTCGTGGTTGCAGTTGACTTCGGCATTGTCAGACAATTGGGCGTTGAAACACCATTGATTAGAGATTATGGAGGTGCCCAGGTAAGATTACATGCATTATGCTATAATCTTTAAGCTACTAGATATCTGACACAAACTTACCATCGTCTAGGTTACCAACCCACTTGAATCAATCTTCTCAAGTGAAATGTACTCGAGCAAGTTGCCGTCTCTTTCATCTCTTGAAAACTGGAAGCTTATTGCTGGATATGGTGGAGCTCTTTTCGCAACTACATTCACAGAGACAGCAATTGCTCTTAATGTTGTTGATCGTCTTGACGAGACACAAGGCCCAGGTGCCATGGTATTGATTGGGCAAGGGTTTTCCAACATTGTATCTGCAGTTATGGGTGGAATGGGAGGTAGCGGAGTGGTTACTTCCTCTGTGTTGGCCGACAGAACGTTCGGCACTACGTGTCTCAGTACTTTTTTTACTGGCTTCATTGTATTCGTCTGCATCTTCTGGGGCTATCCTATCATCGACTACATCCCGCTGTCAGCCATTTCGGGCATCACTATTTCAATGGTGTGCAGTTTCATTCAATGGAGATCGATTGTGGCAATATTCGCTACCGTTCTTCCCAATGCTAGACGTGAAAGTCTGCCACCTCAATACAACGTTGCTAGAATCGACATCTTCTTCATGCTCTTTGTCACTGCAGCGTGTCTCATCCTTGATGTTGCCACTCTAGCCGTTTTTGTCATTGCGGCGTTTGTGTACATGTTTCAGGCTGCTCGCTCGCAATGCTGTGGTCATTACCGTGCCGATTCATCCAACAAACGCAAGTTCTTCACATGGAGAGGAAAGAGCAAACGCATTCAACGATCAAACAGTCGATCAAGTATGGATGGCAGCAGGCATTCTAGGAGGTATAGCGAGCGTTATGATGAGGAGAACTACAATGAGGGAATAGAAGTATCACCTTCTGGCACGATTGTTGATGGGGTATTGCACAACATACTGAACCCTGCAGCTGCCAAAAACAACATTTTGGACCAGGCCGAACAAATCATTTTCCCTGTCGATACTACTGAATCGACTTATTAGATGTTTCGAGTAATCTACCTTATTAACGCAGCAGCGCACTCAATAATCTAGCACAGACTCATTTTTTCTACCTTAACGCAGCATCCACAAGTACTTCAATAGCATCAAGCACCGGTCCCAACACATCATCCTTCTTCAAACTCTCCAACAACTCCTTCCTATCCTCATGCTTTCCAGTAGTTACATGCTTATGACTCTCCTTTGCTTTCGTTTCATTGTAATTCCTTGCAAATCTGCCGGCTATAGATCTGATAACTGCGCGACCTTTTCTGGGTTTATCGACGATAAGCTTTGCATCGTCGCCGACGAGTATATTGAGATAGGCTGTTGTGAATTCCAACGGGTTGGTTATGAATTCATCCATGGAGAGGGCTGTTACAGTCATCGGTGATCCACCAAAGTTGGATTCTTTGTCTAAATATTCTTCAAGTTGTCGTAGCTTGATGATGTTGTTTGCCATTCTTAGCAAGTCACCACCGGGCACTAGTACCTTACCTCCTCCGTGAATCATCATTTGAGCTGTGCTTAATCTCAAACCGTCAATAGGATCAAGTTGATGTAAATGTCCTTCAAATTTGGCATTTGTCAAATTAGATTTGGTTTGATACAATGAATTGCACAGATTGACTATTTTGTCGAATTGTTCTTGTGTTAGTATGGATTCGTCAGATAATGTTGGAAAGAGTACGTCGCGCAATGTGATGGTGTCATTGTAGTATTGTGTTTGGCAGGGGTTGTGATAGCTCACCCATGGCTCTGGTCTGTCAAATTGATCATGGGCAAAAATGATGTTGAGATACACAATGAGACATATACCAAATCCAATGACAAGGAATATGTACTAACGTTGGAACCTGCGAATGATAATAGTAATTCGACAACGCCATTGAATAGGGATTGCGCACAAAATGTACAATCTTTGTACCCTTTCTCTTTTCATCTTGATTGTAAGTGTCACGTTGCTGTTGCTGCTGCTGCACCATCTCATCACCATCACGAAGCAACAATATCCTAGCCATCTCCTCCACCCCACAATAAAAATCAGGACTCTCCTGCACATCAATAACACCATTTCTCAATCCAAATTTCTCCGGACAATACGTTTTACTATCAAATTTTCTAGGTTGCAAGATGCTACCCCACGGCTTATCCAATGGCAAAGTGTAATTCAATCCATTGTTCATCGATCCGAGTGATACGAAATGAGAAAAGTGTTTGATGGCATGAGTGCGGAGATTGCGGGACAGGACAAATCCCGTTTTGTGGTAGTGTATCATTAGTATGGCGTTTAGATTTGGTGCTTCGTTGTTACCGTCGTCGTCGTTGTTTGTGGAATCGTAGACGGAAGGATGTGCAACTCTTTCGAGTGACGAAACCACAGGGTAGCCATGATACTCTTTATTCTCACGCAGTCGGCGAAGCAGTTTGCGATTCTGATTATAGAAAGAAGAGAATTGTATTCCAATCAGGGCAAGTAGGAATATGGCAAAGGTACCGGATGGTGTGGCTCGTTTGCGGAATGGGGTGATGTACATGATTTTCATATTTTTGGCTGAATTCGTTTAACTCGAGACTGGTGGTGGATATCAAGCACTGGCAGAGACGAGAGCAGAGCACAGAGCAAATCAGGTTGGTAGGTACACAGAGTAAAGATGGTTATGGTTCCCAACTAACACATCTCTGATTGAAACAACCTGGTGGTTTGTTCGCTGCTCTGTGATGGAAGTGGCGGAGGGCTGAGGACAACTCGCTCAAGTTGGCGGGCTTCCAAAATTTTAGCACAGAATGACTCTTTCTTATGACTCCTCCTCTACGTTAAGCATAACTCGTTGGTGGATAAAGGCACAGATTTTTGTCTGATGCGACAATAATCTTAGAACGAAAGTCCGTGGGCATGTTAGTTTTCTGACTGCAGTCATTTAGGTCTTTCAGCTTTGAAACGTAAAGGTAATGAAGTTTGGCGCACCCAAACCGCAGCAGCACAAGCACTGCTCCTACACAACTTTCTCGACCATGGTGAACAAACGCCGCCAAACCCTGGCAACGGGCCTCAAGCCCCCCACCAACAAGCCATCCGACGCCTCCCTCTCCAGCAGCAGCACGGCCCGCCGCCCCGTCAGCAGAGGCCGCAAAAGCATGATTCCCCGCGTGGCCGGTAATACCACCAGCGAAAACACAGTCAACGGCAGCAGCACCGCCGATGCCAAGCCACGCAGCAGCAATATGCGTAAATCCCTAGTTCCCCCCTCTCGCAAATCCCTTGCTCCATCCTCATCCTCCCAATTACGAAGCGCCACCCCCTCCAAAAACAGACGAGTGTCACTAGCCCCCACCTCTTCTGACTATGTCTCCGATCCTCGTCCCAAAGACCGTCCCTATCTTTTGGGGGCTATCAATAAGATGATTGGGTATCTCAAATCACGAGGATACGATGTTACCAATTTCAATAATCCGAATAAGGTCCTATCTCATGGAGTGAGCGGACGGGATTTTAACGACCTCATGACTTTTTTGATGAGACGGATTGATCCTGGGTTCAATACCTCGAATGGTGTTGGAAGTAATAATAATGTAAGGAGTGATGAACCGCCAATGAAATTTGAAGAAGAAGTAAGCATGGCCTACAAGACTTTGGGGTATCCTTTGCCTATTTCCAAGACGGGGATTGTGGCCGTGGGAGCACCTCATACGTGGCCTGCTTTAATAGCAGCAATCGATTGGTTGATTGATTTACTGATTGTGGTGGAAGGTGAATCTCAATTTGATTGGGAAGAAGATGAAAATAATCAAAACGAGGAGGAGTTGTATTCGTTCGAGTCTAATATAGAAAGGGCCACGAGGCAATTCAATGGGTATTTGAGGAAAAGCATGCCGGCATTTTTGGCGGGGGAGGAGGAGAGGATGCAGGAGTTGGAAGCGGAGTTGACGGAGGTTTGGGAACAGGATGATCAGAGGTGCGATGCGTATTTGGAGGGGATTGAGAGGGAGTGTGGGGGGATCAGGGGGGAGATTGAGGGGTTGGAGGCCGAGTTTGCTGGGTGAGTTCTTATTTGATCTCTGGAGTGGTTTCAATGTACCAACCACCAACCCTTGGCATTGCTCACCGGAACTGCCTCTATCTCTACATGCTCACCTCAGTCTCGCCGAATTTCACCAAAAACGCGAAGAATACGCCACCGACATTGAAAACTACCTAGACCTTGTCAACCAAATGAAGAAAATGCAACTCGAGCACGAATCCAAGGTGGCCTCTCTCACTAAAGAAAAGGAGGGCATGGAAGCCAGCATGGAGGAGATTTCCAACAATATTGAGAGGCTCAAGAGTGTCATTGGAAAACAGGAGTTGACCGTGGATGATGTGCGAAAGATGGAGAGGCACAAGTTAAGATTGGAAGAAATGTGTGCTCAAAAGAAGTCAGTGCTGGATGGGCATCTAAATGCTATCAAAGAGGCAGAAGAAATGTATGCGAAGTGTATGGAGTTGCTCAATGCTGCTGTGGAGGAGTACAATTCTAAGGCTAGAGGATTGGAGTTGATTCCTGAAACTGCCAAGAATGCTCATGGAAGAAAGGTGGAGATTACGGTCAATGCCAATGCGGATACGATGCAGGGGTTGCTTGGTGTTGATATTGATGCAGTGGTAGATCACGTTAAGAAGGTTGGTGATGGGTATGTGCGAAAAATGAAGGATGAAAAGAGCCGGGCTCGAGAGTTGAAGGAGAGGATTGATGCTTTAGAAGCGGAAAGTGAGGAGCTTGATCAAGTGATTGAGGTGAGTTTGAGTGCAATGATGCACATCGTTTTGACTCTCCTGCATTTGTTCTAATGATTATTTCCCACGTCAATCACTAACCCGCAGGAGCTCAAAGAAAGAACAACAACCCGTCAAGAAGAATGCAACGCCGAACAAGAAAAGCTCCAATCCGAAATCCAAGCGAAACAAAGACAGCTTCAACTCCTCCAAACCAAAATTACTACCCTCAACGATCCATCAGATACCGAAGCCACCATTGCGAAACTCGAGAAACGCTACAATGATCTCGAAGTACTTCAAAAGAAGCAGCGCGAACAGAATGTAGCAGAGCTCAAGGCTGTCACGGATGAGATTCGAGCCGCAGTCGAGGCTGCGGCCGAGCATGAAAAGTTTGTGAAACAGATTATTGCAGAAAGGAATGCGTATGCTGCGAAAAAGAAGAAGGAATTGAAGTTGAGTCTGCCAACCGAGACGAAGAAGTAGGTCTGTGGCTCAAGAGATTTTTTCTTATTCTTATATTTGCTTTGCCCACACGATGAGGCTATGTTTGCATTTAACTGTTGGATATTGTACTTTCACAGAAGATTTATTAAGTCATCTTTTAACTGAGCTGTCTTGCTTATTTAGCTTCATATCATCATCATCTGCAACTTCTGCGGCTGTTCCAACATCACATCATTCAAATGGCTCTTTGAGTTACAGATGAGGCTAAACTAACTCGCAATTATCACAGTTCCCGCAACTGACGATCTTGGCGTCACTCTCGTTTCAACCTTCAGTCTGGCGTCAGAAAATGAACATCCAAGCAATCCCTTAGTTGATAATCCTACGATAGAACCCAAGCACTCCAAAGCATCTCTGATCCGACCCTTCACCATGGTACGCCTAATCACGCTCGCAGCCACGCTGGCCCTCTCCCGAGCCTACGCCCCAGCCAAGATCCAAATGTCTGATGGCATCAACTCAAGACGATCTTTCGTCTCTCAAGGTGTAGCATTCACACTAGGCACCGCATCTGCCACATTTATCAAGCGGATGCCCGTAGAGCCAGCTAATGCAGTAGGGCCTGTTAAAATCAAGATCATTAACCCTACGTATCAAGCTGCTCCTTGTCCTCCTTCGAAGCCTATTCCTGTAAGACAATCTTCTATCTTTATTGATAACGTTAGTCAGACTGTCTGTGATGGATAGGATCTAACATTCCTTGCTCCGTTTACAGGGAGAAAAAGCAATGAAGGGAATGAAAGGTCTGTGTGTTCAAGTTAAGGCCGAACTGGAAGAGATGCCACCAAAGGTGCGTAGAAACAAATATCTTGCGTTCCAACTACTGCATATTTTACACATCTTATCTTTACATCGCATCCGATCAAACTCCACGAAAAACCAATGAAATCAAAGGACCTAGACAAGGTTGGGGTCTATGGATATGTTAATGATGCGGTATCAGCTGAAAGTGTGCTAGCAAACAATCCGGATTCGGGGACAGACGCAGGACAATTTGCAATGATTGAGAATGTATCCACAAACGACAAGAAGATCGAGTTTGAGTTTATTGCCGCTGTCCCAAAGGAGAAGGTAAGATGTTGTTGTACCAGGTTATACTCTCATGATATGTCATACTGAAAGACTCAACATCTCACATGTCCATCATGATCTTGACACAAACTTATGTTGGCAGGATATCTCGCAATTTGAAGATGGAATCGGGCCACTTGAATTCAAATCCCTACGCATCATTTCCTTTCCCGGTGGGCAACAATACGGAGCAATCAACCCATGTGAGATGAATGAATTTTCGGATGAGTGTGATGCATGGCAAGAGGAGAATGGACCGTATGTCAAAGGTGAATACATGGTTAAGAGCAACCCTAGGACTAAGGGTCGTTAGAGAAGGGAGGTCGATGATTGCAACACTTGATAGTTACTTGAGGAACAAAGTGTTGGGTGTGATGAGGCTCATGATGGTATCATCGCAACCTGACTGGCAAGAATGAGGACTTTGTCGACAGGGATAAAAGTACTAGCAATAGGATTATGTCGACCAGAGCCACCAAGGAACAACCAAAATGGATGTTGTGCTCAATTGCTTTAATTGAAATTTTAGTAACTAGAGAGGTTGAAGCTTTGATACTTCTGCTTGTTGATAAGTTGGATCTTCATATGGCCCTACAAGTTAGCAGTCATTTGATACATTAGTAAGTATAAGCTAACGCAAGTTGCGATTCACTAGAGACCCTTATGGTACTTGACCTTTTCTCATGCTTGAACCCTGTTAAGCACGCAACACATTCACGCGTTATCATCTACAACAAACAGAAATGCAATACAAGTAAGAGGAACTCAAACTAACTGAATCGGTTTAGCTCAATTCGTTATTCGCAGGCGCAAAAATAGGCTTGCCAGCCTTTTCTGCTAGGATCATTTTGGTGACCAGTCCTAAGAGACAAGCACCGGCAACACAAGCAAGGATTATGCCAATGACAGCCCCGGGACTGAGCCCTACATCCTCCATATCTCCATTGGCACGAGCACTAACTTCAGCAGGACAATTCAAGAGCATCGCCTTGGCCAAGTCGTAGCCCCACTTAGGATTCAAATCAATATTAGAGTAAGGCGCAGAATAGGGAAGTAGCTGTGTAACAGGCTTTTCGAGACCCGCAAACTCCTGCTCGAGAAACGTAGCTTTGTCAATAGCATGAATGATTGCCTGACGAACGTTTATATCGTCGGTGGGTGCCTTGTTGCCGTTGAAAACAAGAAGAGAGTGCTGAATCACATCTGAATGACGTACATCAAACATGTCAGAGTGATGAAACTTCAAATCTTGTACTTGAGTTGCCTTCAAAGGACCAATGCCCATTGCCATGTCAAGGTCGCCAGAGAGCAGAGCTGCCTCAACTTCTTCTACACTGTCATATTTCACGACAGTAACAGTTTCAATCCCTGGCTTTCCCCCCCAGTAGTCTTGGTATCCATTAAAGACAACCTCGTCATCGGAACCATCATCGGCTGTTGTGGTGCCGACATATTTGAAAGGTCCGGTACCGATTGGAGCAGATAGACCCATGCAATTTACTTCTTCCTCAAGGAAATCCCACTTGCTGCCAAAGTCTCCACTTTCGCAGGAGTTGTGTTCATCAGGGTCACTGAAAAGACCTTCAGAAAATGCCGATGGAGAAGCAAAGCGGAGAGGGCGGATGTAAGTCAACTCCTGAAGGAGGGGGTAGAATGGCGATGATGTTTCAAGCACGAGCTTATATTCTCCATCGCAGATCCATGACTTGAGGTATTTACCAGCGCCAAACCACTGATGACGCTGCTTGACAGTATCACTAAGAACATGGTCAAGATTCAAAACAGCTGCCGAGCAATTGAAAGTGGTGCCATCATGAAAAGTGACACCCTCTCGAAGTTGGAATGTGGCGCGCTGGCCCTCGCCATGGGGTTCAACTGTCCAACTGGTGGCGAGACTCGGAACAATCTCTCCATCTTGCCCGTAACTCACGAGTCCTTCATAGATCCAATCCTGAGCCCACAACGCGTTCGGTGCATACTGATGAGGATTGATTGGCCCAGTTGAAGAGAAGAGGGCGCCATCACCTGGACTAATCGTCACGGATTTCGATCCAGAGGCGACTTGAATAGTATGGATGGGGATTGAGTAGGCTTGAGATGAAGGCGTGAATCCATACAAACGCCGATTGATCACATACAGGATACGAGTGCCCCAAAGTGGGAGGAAGAGAGATTCAGCGTGGACATCTTGCATAATAGAACGCCATCCTTGAGCGATCTTGGCTTCGTCTAGCTCAGTTTGCACACTTTCGATGCGCTCGATGAGGTTTTCGCGAGTGAGGGGTGGCTTGTCATTAGATGAGTCATTCCATGGTAGTGACTTAGTAAGGCAGACTTTGTGTATATATTTTCAATAGATGATAAAATGCTCACCGTCATATTCCCAATCGCTGTATACTCCACATGGGATGGCACCGCCCAAGAAGCCATGTAAGAATGAGGATCATACGGTGCACCCCAAGTCCTAGTAAACAGGAGATGATAATCTCCATTCACCTCGGCATCGCGATACTCAGTATCGTTCAAGAACATGGTCTTGACCTTGATCCCAATCTGAGCTAGATTGGCACGGATGTCATCCTCGACAGCTTGCATCTCTGGGTTGTTATCTTGAACGATGAAGGTGACCTCAAGGTTGTTGCAGGCCTCGTTGGGCGTGGCGGCGATGTCATCCATGATGGATGATATTGGTACGCCTTGGTTGGATTGAACAGGAGAGAATCCCATCATGGAAAGGAGGGAAAGGCGAGATACAGCGATGGAGAGCTTCATGGTTGCAGATTATGGCGAAATATCTTGTGCCTTATATCATGAGATTAGCATGAGATTAGATTTGCGCCGTGGTATACACAGATGGATTTTCTCACGACTGCTGAGATAAAGCCAGATGACAGATGACGGCCAGGCCAGGTTGTGTTCGCGTCGCACTGGCCCTTGTGAATCATGATGTCAGCAGGTGTCAGCAAAGGCAAGATCTATTCGATAATTTAGAGCTGGCCCATGATTTCCCTCTTTTGCTCGCTTTCCCTTGCTGAACCATGAGCTCACAATCGTCCAAAACTGGCCTTTGAACAACATCAAAGCCATTACAAGCTCATTAGCTTTCAGCTCAGAAATGTTTTTGTACCTTGCACACATACCTGGGATATTGTCATTTGTTTGAATTGTGTTTGCCCTGGGGGCTGTGGATTCTGTTTCGAGACGCTTTGGCGTGGTGGTGACACTTTTGCATCAAGATCAAGACACCACCTTTGTGATGGATGCAAATGCGAGTGCAAGCCTTAAGTCAAGGTCAAGCACGGGGCCAATTCATGAGCTGATAGCTGCTGCCTGCTATCATTGCTGTTGACCATGCGGTTGATTGTTGTCTGATCTGCACTCTAGCCACGGAACCCTAACCAGTGTCATGCACCGAGGAACCAGTGATGTCATGCAAAGAGGCAAAAGAAGAGCCCATCTGATACTTCAGAGCCCATTCGAGCAGCTCTATACTCCTCAACATGGCAGGGTACAGCGGGTACACAACCCCGCACAAACAAAACAGCACTTTGCTCAAGAGCCCACAACAAAAGCCTTCCAGGGACAAACCACATACTGCTGTACTGCACCTACACATCAACAATAAGTTATATTCATCACTACCAAACAACTAACAATACTTCAAACACTCACACTTACCCACAACCCACAGTGACTAGCTTTGCCAACACCACCCTCAACAAAACCATCTACTGCTCACATAGGACGGGGGAGGAGTCCGATGCAAAGAGGCAAAAGAAGAGCCCATCTGATACTTCAGAGCCCATTCGAGCAGCTCTATACTCCTCAACATGGCAGGGTACAGCGGGTACACAACCCCGCACAAACAAAACAGCACTTTGCTCAAGAGCCCACAACAAAAGCCTTCCAGGGACAAACCACATACTGCTGTACTGCACCTACACATCAACAATAAGTTATATTCATCACTACCAAACAACTAACAATACTTCAAACACTCACACTTACCCACAACCCACAGTGACTAGCTTTGCCAACACCACCCTCAACAAAACCATCTACTGCTCACATAGGACGGGGGAGGAGTCGGGGCTCATCACCATGCTTCCTCCGGAGGATGTGGCCAAGTTGATTGACCCGCCATCACCATGACTAAGCTCATGCACACTGGGGAGGAGATGGTCATTGAGCTAGGCTCAACTCCCTCCAGAACAACAAACACTTCAAGGGAGTCATCTTCTTCACCAGCAACAAGAGACTCAAGACTTAAGGCCTTGTACCTCCCTTGCTCCATCCAGTGCTGGGAACGGCAAGCAACCATGGCAAGAGTCCCGAACCAAGGCGTCATAGGCCACTATTCTACTTTGGTAGATGAGACCAATCCAATCATATAATACTCCTCAACAGAGGCAGTATTAAAAATCAGAGAATATTTGGATATTGAAGGAACTAATACAGTTCTACTGTATATTGGCAGTTCCAGAATATTTAACTGCAAATGCTGTCCACAAGTCAGTAGACAGTACAGAAGATATCACTTAAATATCTTCTTATAAAATTTGCAGCCAACAAATGTAATGATGCCAATGTGCTCATTTCCTTGGTCTCCAATTGCTTTTTACTTGCTTTGTCTAGCTTTAGAATAAAGCAGTGCTTCTGCACATAATTTTCACTCTCACAAATTGTTAACACATCTACCTACTTTCGTTACACTACACCAGCTAGTGGTATCATTGCCAAATAGCCTACGACACAAGGACGGTGGCACTTGCTGTTGAATCGATACCCAGTGTTCTTGCCAGTACCACTGGACTTATCTTTATCCAAGCAATCCGCACTCTTGTGGCCATAATTGCCACAGTTACTGCATCGACCTTTGTACTGCTTCTTGAAAGCTGCCGGAGCCTTTTCTTCTTCTTTGGCCTCTGCATTCTTAGTGATGTGTTCAAACCTGCTGTTGAGTTTCTCTCAAACCCTCTCCATAGACAAAGGTGTAGAAGTATTATTCAACTTTGTTTGACAACAATTGAATTTATGAGCTTACGAATTAATAAAAAATGAACCTCTGAATTGATCGTGCATCTCCGTACTCCCTCTTAAGAAGTCTATACTCATCTTAGACTCTCTTGGACCTTCTCAGACTTTATTAAGTGTCCACGACTGTACACCGCGACTCTCTCTTAAGAATTGACTTTACAAATGTCCACGGTTCTCAATACTCTCTAACAGCACAGCGACCTGTACGTCGGCTTACTCCCCATCTCGATGGTGATCTGCTCCAACATTACCGGCATTGTGCTGGAAAATGTAGAGGATCAGGCGAAGAATAGGGTGAGAAATGGTCTTAATCCATGCAAGAGTACAACGCGTGCCTGGCTGACGTGCTCCTCTGCACTGACGAGCTCTGGCGGCATCCTCATTAATCTAACCAGATATTCTATTTATGCTTTGACTGATCGAAAGTGTTAGTTGGTGAGCCCTTTAGTAGGTAACTGACTACCTAAATTTAACATTATAAGTTTACAGTGATTACTTCTTTCCAGAGAAGATTCTTTCAATTCGCTCTCGATTCGACAAAGGCTTGATAGATGGACTTGATTTTTGAGCAGATGGGTTACGAATTCTTCCAGAACTAATGCCAGGGGGGCTCTGAACAGTTGCTACAAAGGAAACAGTGTTCATTTTATTGAATGTATTCTGATTAGAAGTAACAGGCGATCTGATGGATCTGTAGCCTTGAACTGTACTGTGGATGGCTCTCGGACTTGAGAAGTAGCTTTGTATCAGTTGTGAACGCAGTCGATGAGGTCTGACTCTGTTTAGATCACTTTCACAGCCAGGCTCGTGTAATACATCATTAGTGGCATTGGAATGACTGGCAGTTTTGTGCTGATGTACCTGTTGCTCTAAGTTCTCTGTCACACTCGAATCATGAAGTGGTGTTGACGAGTCATTCCTTTCTATGCCTGGCTCATGAGTAGACCTCACTTTTGATTCGTTTGCTGTTTTTTCACAAGGACTTGTACAAACTCCAGCATCGGCATAACGAAGTGCCACGAGTACGGGCGAGGTCCCTCTCTCACAGGTATGCACATGGTGATGGACAACATGATTCGAATCTCGTACTGGAGTTGCCGTGTTTGTACTCGTTGCTCCTTCTTGTCTACTTTGCGACACAAACGAGTCAAGATCACGGGTGCATGTACTGTTGCTTTCACCGACTTCCTTGTCAGATGATGTCAAATGAGAGCCAGTCTGTTCTCTGATTTGGGTCTCGAGAGATTCTGCATCTGCCGAAGTATCAGAATCATTAAGCATCAACCTGGTGCGCTTAATGCTTCTACAGTTCAAAACTTCTTCACAACGAATGGTAGCGGTCGAACCTACTTTCCGCTTGTTTGACATAGATGAACTTGGTGGCGGATCAACACTTTGTCTCCTATTGATGGTTGGCGAGGAACAAATGTTGTGGTTAAGGCCGAGTTGATGGCGATTCGTCTCAAAAAGCCTGTTCACTCTAGCAGCGACGAAGCCACTCGATTCTATTTGGCCCCGAACAGACCAAGCAACTCTGCCATCAAACTGAGTTTGAGAAGTGTACAGATGATATAATGGAAGCGGCGCAGTAGCAATTAACTGGCATCCGCTCAAGCAGTGGGCTTCACTTTGAGTGACCCTATCTTGATTGAACATCTCTGCGACGGTTCGTGTGACGACTGGCACTAGCCAAAGTTTCACTTCCAAACACTGCAGTTGAAGCTTGGCTAGGTCCATTTCATAATCAGAAATATGCAATTCTGCCTTGAAATCATCAAACTCTACGTCTCTACTGATTGCATGCATTGGAATCAGACCCGAGTGAAATATATCATCACTGGCAAAGATACATTGGAGCTCTTCATCTTTCGACTTTTCGTGCTTGGCACTGAATGAAATGAAGACCCCAGACACAGGCAGTGCAGTGCTTTGATTTTGTGCACACCACCGAGAAATAAGATGACTCAATCCACCAACTTTTAGTACACACACTTCAATCTTTATTTCGGGATGACTAGGTGTGGAGGATTTGGTCTCTGGGTCGAACGATGCATCATCTGCCAATCTTTTCGCAGTCTCACTACCAGCACTTCTTTGAACTCTCCGCTCAAGTGAATCTATCTCACTTGCAGGAGGATCGGTAGGAATGCTTTGCTGGAGGTGGAAACTGACATCGCTGACACCGCGAAGCTCAGGACTTCCTGAACGATCACACTCTCTTTCGTCATTTGAATTTCCATNTGACATCGCTGACACCGCGAAGCTCAGGACTTCCTGAACGATCACACTCTCTTTCGTCATTTGAATTTCCATCAGCACCAAGTTTTGAAGAAGGGGGATCTATCAGCGGTGTTAGTTTCGGCGCAACAACTTCCATTTGTGACGCGACAAATTCTCGACTAAGTGATAGGCTCTGAGTGTCGACTGCTGACTGTCGCGACCACTCTTCAAATAACGAATCCGGCGAAGAAGAGGATTCGTTTGTCATCTGCACTTGAACTTTACTTTCAATCACCTTGACATCCTTTGGGCCAGGGCTCATAACTTCATTAAACTCTTCGCCTTGATACGGTTTGGGTTCTTCGGCAAGAGAAGGGCTGCTTGTGTAGCTGGCACCAGCCACTGCCCGCCTCGGACTTTCAGGGCTGTTGGATACATCTAAATCTGGATTACTGATTGCATCTATCACATCCTCATTTTCATTTCTATTGTGAGGCTTTGATGAATTTGACGTACTGCCTTCATCCATGTTTTGCACCGCTTGCTGTGATGGTTTAGTGGAGGTTTTTCGCCACCACCTTTGTATTGTAACGGCACAAATACATTGCAGAGGAAAACTTCTTGTATTCTTCAAGGTTCCGATGGATGATTCGACATGTATCCTTCCAATGGTCGACTCGCAGCTTGAACCCACGATATCAAACCACCCACTCGTTACGAATGTCTGCATGTCATTTGAACTAGCCTTTTGCCCATCACGTTTATTATTGAAGTGCACTCGAGCCATAGCATTCAATGAAATTTTATCTGCAAGCTCGATGGAGAAGGTGACGCTTTCAGCATCTCGATTTCTCAACGAGAACTGCCAGCAGCACTGCGAGTCAAATTCCTTTTCGTCGTCAATGGACGATTCGGCAAGATCACAAGATAGTCGAAGTCTGACTTTGCACTGTTCATTTGTTGACTCGAGTTTGATGCTAGAGACGACAACACTCATCCACAGGGGAGACGGGCGCACGGGTTGTAGACTTGTTGGCACTGAGGCAGCACATTTTGTAGGCTTGCTCCGCGTCTCAGACACCCCAGTCCTGTTGTTGTTCATTAGATGCGTTGGGGGCAACGCTGTCGCAGAAGCAGNTCCGCGTCTCAGACACCCCAGTCCTGTTGTTGTTCATTAGATGCGTTGGGGGCAACGCTGTCGCAGAAGCAGCAGAGACCGCACGAACATTGCCATTAGTATCAGCAATGAAGTGCTCACGTTTCATGTTTAGTGCTCTATTAGCAAAGTTTGACAGAAATACTGATACATGATGAGGTTCCACAAGATGATTTGGAACTCGTTCACTGCATGATGAGGCCACAGAATTGCTCACAGTGCCTTCTTCGTGACGAGGCAGACACACCGTTGTGGTATCTGATACCAATAAGCTCGAGCTCAAGTTCAAAGTCAGGACACCAGCTTTGCTGACTGCGGACGTGCTGCTTGGTTTTGCTGGTACCAAGTCTACGGTGACGCTGTCATTGAGCTGATTAGTATTTGACACGAATTCACGAAGGTTCAACGTTGCCGTTGCCAAGCATGTGCGGTCTTGTCCAGGCGAACGATTGTGTGAGCCGCGAACAGGAGTACTTGCGTTCTTTTTTCGCTTTGGTGTCTTACTTTGTTGATTCCTCGCATGCGAATAGAATAGATAAAACTGAATTCCTTCGTCGAAAGTGGCCGCCTCTTTGTCACTCAGGCTGATTGCAATCTCGTTGTCATTCGGTTTATCCAATAATTGAGCAAACTGATTGTTAGCTTTCGGCCTTTTCTTTGTAGGCGTTTTGGTCGTGGCATTGGTTGGATTGACAGTATGTTCGTTCACAAGTATCTCGTCCGACCGATCAGCCAATGTATATCGTAGGTAGAAACAGATCTTGCCACCAAGTTCAGTGAGACTATCTAGAACTTCGGAAGAAATTGATATGCCTTCAATTCGTATTCCAAGTGATCTTGGCTGGTTGGAAAGTTGCTGACAAATTGGCGACGTCGCCCCTCTCTCAATCCTCGAAATCCAGGGATCCGCATAGTTCGTTGTCGTGTCGCACGACTCTGGAAGCGTCGGAATTGTCACATCATCACACAAATCCAGCAAGTCATCTAGTAAACTTTGCTGCTCGTCTGCAGTTTCGTTTGTATTGTCATCTTGGTCATGGAGCGGTGCACAGCTAGTCGATTGCCGATTGATATAATCTTGCGATTGAGCAGAAGAGCCAACATGAAATGAAATATCTAATGTGATAAATCCGATGTGAAACTGATTCTGCTCCGATGGAAAGACTTCCAGTGAATGCTGGCGTGAGAATACTGGGTGGTCATCGCTTTCTTGAACGATCAAGTCGGTCAAAGTTAATGAGGCAATGCTGCATACGCCAATTTGAACGCCATTTTCTCCAATGATCTTGATTAAAAGCGGAGAAGCATCGTGTAGGTATTTCTCAACAGACGCCACAGTTCCAACTAGTAGGAATTTGATTCCCCGCGTCAAGTTAATTAGTTGCTCCGTTCCAGTGCCCCAAAATTGGAAGGATGCGCCGAGGAAGTTTGGCACTAAGCAGTCGATGACGCGGATTTCCAACGTGCCAATACACGGTCCAGCCACTCCCGGCGGTAGTGCCTGCCCGTTCATAGCCATTTTGCTCTCTGCTTTTATGACGAGTTGGTAAATGACTGGGTAGGCCAATGATCATTCTCGGTTGATACTTCTATCTGAATTTCTGGCTTCGAAGTTCAAGTAGGCACCCGGCTGGACCGATTTCGATTAAATTTTTAAACCACGCACATTCACAATCAGCTTCACCTTATTTAGAGAAGAGAGGCAATGGATAGCGTCTCTAAACTAGAGACAATATACGAACCATGGTCAAAAGAGAGGCCTGTTGATGGTCAGGTTGTTCAAATCAATCTGCTTGTGTGCTTCGAAGATGGCACAGAGGTGGAGGATTCACGCAAGAGAACTCCAATCTGTTTTGTGCTCGGATCTACGGATGTAATTGAAGGTATCAACATCGCAGTTAGAGGCTTTGGGCAGGGTGAAAGGAGCAAAGTCAAAATCTGTTCTGAGCTGGCCTATGGTGAGAAGATAACATGTCTTGCTTCCACATTGAACATAAGAATCTCAACTCACCTTCCATCAAGGATACGAAGGGCTTTCACCTTTAATACCTCCAAATGCCGACTTGATTTGTGATATTGAACTTGTTGATTTTAGAGATGTGAGTTAGGACTTTGCATTAGCAGACGCTGCATTAATATTCTCATTGCATTCTGACATTTCTATCTAATAAGAGGGAAAAGCTATTCGATAAGCCGCTGATGTGTTCGCTGAAATGAAGATCTGAGCACTGAAAAAGTTGCAAACCAGAACTGTCAAAGAAAACGACTTATAACAAACTAGACTTACACACAATTAATCTGCATAGTGAACACAGCGGCCCATTCTTGACAATGCAGTTTGTTCAATTAAGATGCATATGAATTAGCCTTGTGCTTAGGCTCGAATGCAAAGTCATCAGGTACCTTTCCCAGAAGCATCTCGCTGATTTTGATCCAGTCTGCACAGTTTGTTGACAACATGAGAGTTTCAAGGTCACTTCGTCCACACTATGACAGACAGTCAGCATTAACTGGGTTCCAAAGTGATCATATGAAATACTTAAAGCAGTCAACACTTACCATGTTATTAGGTGGCCTCTGGTTCATCTTTTGGGGACTCATGACCTCCAGCATCCCCACAGGCACGTAACGATGCAAGAAGGAGATCCATTCCAGCAGAAAACGCCGCGTATGATTCACTCCTTGCTGATCACTTCCCCAGTGCTCAAGTCCAAACCGAGTGAAATCCTTAAGAATGTCAAGTCTCTCTGTTGCAGATATATCCCAATGACGCTTCTCTTTGATCTCAGTCGGCAGCCATGGTTTGATGAGTGCTCCTCTACCGAGCATTGCAGTTGGTATTAGATTGTTGGTGCTGCCATCTTCACAGTCTCCTACTCGAGAAAGCACCTTTTCTTCGTAATCTGTGTAGGAAAAGATGTCACCATTTCCTATAACTGGTATTTGAGGCAAGTCTGACGATTGACTCTGTCCAACTTGAGCTATATAATCAAAGTTGGCCAGTTTGGAATACCTCTGAAGACGAGACCTTCCATGAATCTATGGAAATAAATAAGGGTGTGAGGTATCGACAGACACATTTCGACAACTTCGTTTAAACTGCACACATACTGACCATAAATGCTCCAATGCCACCAATGCCCCATTTCTGAATCGTAGGCACCAACAAATGAGCAATATTCTTCTTCTCATCCCACCCAGTCCTCATCTTTATAGTAACTGGACAATCCAACATCTTGGTAACCCCTTCCAAGCTACCCCGTAACTTCTTCTCCCGTAACATCAGCGCAGCACCAGATCCCTTATCACAAACCAAATCAATCGGACACCCCAAGTTAAAATCCATGAAATCAATCTCCATCCCCTCTTCATTGGCCAATATCTCTGCCACACGTGTATACTGATCTGCGTGCCCTCCTGCAATCTGCACACCGAAGACATCTTCGATCGGATGTCTTTTTAGCAATGCCCATTCGGAAGGCTTTCCCTGGAGCAATTCATGAGACAACGCCATCTCTCCACAGGTTATATCCGCCCCGAACGATTTCATGATACGACGAAAGGGCAAGTTGCCCACTGTGGTTAGTGGTGCAATGTAGACTTTGTTACGGAAGTCAATTAGTTTTCGTTCTTTGGGCGGTAGCGCGGGTTTGTTTGTAGATTGTACAGTTGGAATGGACGGTGTGCTTGAAGATTTGGACTTGTCCTTTTGTTCTTCAAAATGACGTTTGGTCACAAAAGGGTACTGATTCTTGCGCAGTTTGACAATCGTGTCCTTGGAAATTACATTCTTGACATCAGTTTGATGGGTTAATAGAGTTCCTGGTTTGGGCTTGTCAGTTTCTGCATCTTCTTTCGATTCGTCATTGTCATGAGAAGCTGCCTCCTCCTGGCTGCTGTCAATATCTTTGCGCAGATTCTGACCTGTAGCCATGTTGATATGACAAGAACCCAGTCTGCACATTAGACCAAACGGGCAGTAGCTACATTGCAAAAGATAAGCATGTGAGTCAATCAATGCACATCATGCTCATAAGGTAAGGAGACAATGAACGTGCACAACATCAATCTCACCCATTCAACTTCCAATTAGGACATTCTCCCCTCAACCAATCCACACCCTCCTCCTCACACAAATCAGGCAATCGATTTGCCAACATCTCCTTCAAATCATGATTGTATTTGCAATTTTCAAAAGGACAAGGTTCACCCTTGATCACTTGAAGACACGCCTTTTGAGCTGATGAGATTTTAGTGTCCCGTGGTCGTTTTTTGTTTTGTCCACGTTTCTTGCCCTTGTTGTTCTTGCCACCATTATTGTCGTTGCTGTTATTGGTGGCAGTATCTTCGTCTGGCTTGGGTTCAATCGGTGCTAAGATAGAAGGACGTTCGGTTACAAGATACTTGGGTTGGACTTGTACCCTGAATTGATCTCTGTTGTTCATATCGTTTGATTTTGATTCGGTGGCAGTGCCCTTAGAGTTGTTGTTGGCTTCTGTTACAGCTGCAGGTGGGATGTTATCTTCACTCATGATTGAAGATAAGTAGGGGCAAACCAAGAACAAGATAAGATTGGCACTTGAGATGATATCTATTTCTTCAAGCCGCGCTGCGTTAATCTCTCTAGAGAGGGACAGGTTTATACACTTTCACTTAGCTTCCTGGGACGACTGTCGCCTCAGTTCATGGTATTCGTTTCTAGTGTTTGTGGTGGTGATGGGTGATGGGTGATGATCTGTGATATTGATGGCTGATGGATGAATATGGGTATGGATGTGAAGACGCTATTTAGAGCTCGTAAATCCCGCGCTTTCTGCTTGCTTTTACAATGAGAAATGCAGCGAGCTCTAATCACGATCTATTACACTTTAGGTATCTAATACAAATCCTATCTACTCCTCCACCGTTCTACTCCACCCTCCACCGTACCATCGTCTACCGTCGTCCACGGCGCCAATTGTTGCTTTATTCTATCTCTCTTGCTTTATCGTCTATCCTTCCGCCTCCTCCAATCACCCTGATCTTGTCCAACTGCTCAGCTGCGCATCTCAAGATCTGCCGTTCTTACGTCCTCACACACTTCCCAGGTAATCAAAACAAGCAATCAAGAATAAATCATGCCGCAGCAACGCTTCCCCAAAATCGAAATCCTCCAAATAGCCCCGCACTACATCCAATTCATCCTCTCCGAAACCGACACCTCCATGGCCAACGCCCTTCGTCGCATCATGATCGCCGAAGTGCCGACATTGGCGATTGATTTGGTGGAATATGCCGAGAATAGTTCCGTGTTGAATGATGAGTATATTGCGCATCGGTTGGGGTTGATCCCTATTAGGTTTATGACTGAGGGCAGTTTGAAGTAAGTTTTGTTTATTGATGTTGAAGTCTGTGTTGTTGAAAACACAAGACTGCATACTTTTTTGCTGCTGCTGCTGCTGCTGCTGCTGCTGCTGCTGCTTCAAACAAATATCTCTAACACAAAGATTCTTTATTTCTTCTCTCAATCAATCAACAGAGGGGGAGACTGCCACACTGCCTTCTTGCCACACCAAGAATGCGTCTGTTACGACCGTTGTCCAAGGTGTTCTGTCGAGTTTGAATTGGATGTTAACTTTGATAAGTATAATCAAACGAGGCCTGAACAGGAGAGGGATTTGTCTTTGACAGTTACCAGTAGAAACTTGGTGAGTTTGCATGTAGTAGTAGTCAGATGCTTATTGTTATGTTGATTGCGTCGCTTCATAGATACTTCGACACTTTGAGCACATCTTGTGCTCGCTTCAGATGCTCAGATTTGTGTGAACAATCTAACAGAATTCCTGTTCACCACAGATCTCAAACAACATGCTGGTTTCCCCGGCACACTTCCTCAACGAAGAAGAACAAGACGAATCCCACGACGAGGGCATATCCATAGTCAAGCTCGGTCCCGGCCAACACCTCAAATTAAAAGCCATCGCCCGCATGGGCATCTCCAAAGAACATGCCAAATGGTGTCCCGTCGCAGTGGCCACCTACCGCTTCTGGCCCGAAATCACCATCAATCAAGAAGCCTGCAGCATGTTGACACTGGAACAGAAGCAAGAATTGGTAGAGGCATGTCCCGATCGCATCTTGGAATTGGACGAAATCACGGGTAATTTGGTAGCAGTTGAAAATGCCTACGAAATGGCGACCTTCACGGAGGATCTGAAAGTGGCTCAAAATGCCATGAAGAAACGACCGGAAGATGATGACTTTGTAAAAGTGGTGCAAAGTCAGGATAGGTTTGTGTTTTCAGTGGAGAGTACGGGGGCTATGGATGCCGAGGAGATATTGATGAGTTCTCTTAGGGTTTTGAAGGATAAGTTGAATTACTTGGCGGCGGAGGTTGAGAAGTTGAAGGATTAGACAACATTGTGAGTTAAGTGAGAAGTGTGCGGAAAAGGCATCAATGCATAGACGCAAACAAACAACATTTAATGCAATCAGTCAAAATATGAAACAATTCGTTTGTTTAGCCTGTATGTATTTGTCAGTATGAATTATCGTCTAGGTCAACACCAATTCTTGATGTGACAAGCTTGACATTTCATGTGCAAATTATATTGATAGAGATGTCATTGATTCTCTTAAATGATCATCAAAATAATCCAGAGCATCTTCGTGCTAGGCACAAGGAACAAAATAGGTAAATTACTCTTTCGCTTGAGAGCCCTAGAGGCGTGATAGATTTGTCATCGTCCTCGGAAACAGCAATCTTGGACGGGCTGTTTGCTGTTCTCGTCTTGCTGATCGTCGTCCAGGCAGATCCAGCAGCGCCCGGCCTTGATAGTCTCGCTCAATGTTCAGCGGTAGAGGAATTGCTCAGTTATTTAGGTGCTGCCAATATCCAAAAGAATACTAACAATTAGTATTTCGGAAGAGCATTGTCATTCTCAGCTAATATTATCTAGAGTAAAGATGATTCATTTTCAGTTAGGTATGTTTTAATAGACGCTGCGTCTATAGAAGCACAATATGAGCCTTGGATCACAAACCATTTCATAGGTTTGTTAAAGATGGCAACGAGAGTGTCTTCAACTTCTTCAACTAAACCACAACCTCTAATTTTCCTCCACAAGGTCTTAGTCTCCAATCTTAATCATTTCTCTTGGATCGATTCTTTTCATACATGCCTACTGCATACTCACGCTGCGGACTGTGCTCTTTCCAAATCCAATTGACATTTTCATTGAGCTTCTCTTTGATGGCGGATGCAACGATTGAATAAGCATCATCCACACTCTGTTGTTGGTCCCCATAGATGAACACATATGGTTCACAGTACTTGACTGGCACGTTAAAATTGTCGCCACAAATCTTGACAGTGCATCCCGTGTTCTGATTCACGGCTTTCAAGACACCAGCATATTTGTACATTTTCATCAGTACAATGGCCTGCTTCGCGGATTTTCCTGTTGAAAAAGCCAGTGCGTTTGATCGTCAGGAATTTT